>VIAB01023357.1:17917-28611 GCA_009801035.1 Oophaga pumilio | reverse complement strand
TAAGGGACCACATCACATTTGAAATGACAGCTTTGAGGGGTCAATATGACAGAAAATACCCAAAAGTGACCACTCAAGGTGCTCAAAGCCACATTCAAGAAGTTTATTAATCCTTCAGGTGCTTCATGAGAACTAAAGCAATGTGGAAGGAAAAAAAACATTTAACTTTTTCACAAAAAATTTACTTTAGACCCAAACGGTTTTATTTTTCAAAAGGGTAACAGGAGCAAATGGACCACCAAATTTGTTGTGCAATTTCTCCTGAGTACATAGATACCACATATGTGGGTGAAATCCACTGTTTGGGCCTTGTATCAGAAGGGAGGGAGCACCTTTTGACTTTTTGAACGCAAAATTGGTTGGAATTGATGGCGGGCACATGTCGCGTTTGGAAACCCTCTGATGTGCCTAAACGGTGGAAACCTCCCAATTCTAACTCCAACCCTAACACAGCCCAAAACCCAACCATAACCCTAACATTAACCCTAACTAAAAACATTGGAAAAAAAATAAAAAAATGTTTTGTTATTTTTTAATCTTACGAAGGGTGTGACAAAGGGGGATTTGATTTACTATTTTATTTTTATTTTGATCAAAATGAACCAATAGGAGAAATCTCCTATTGTTGCCGGGTACCGGCCGGTAGATATCGGCAGGCGCACTGCACGTGTGCCCGCCAATTTGTTCCAGGAAGATGACATGGAGGGCTGGGGGGAGGAGCAGGAGGATGCAGCGGGGAACTTGGGGGACCCCATTTCTCTATCCTCTGGTATGCTAGATCATATCAGGAGAGAAATTAATGGAAAAATCTGACTTTTTGTGGTCGCAGTTCAGTGAATAACGGTAATCACGTGACCGTGGACGGTAAAAACTGACCCAAATCATGTTCTCTGAGGTCTCAGCTACCCCCAGTAGCTGAAACCCTGGAGATTTTCTGATGCTGAGGGGCACTATACACTTTTTTCTCAGCATGGTTAAAAAGCGGCACTGAGGAATAAGTAGCCTTAACATCTGACCTCTGTAATTGAAAACAAAGATTTCTTTACTAAATATTAAGTACAGTTTTTCTACTGCATCAAATACTTATTTCATGCAATAAAATGCAAATTAATTATGTTAAAATCATACAATGTGATTTTCTGGATTTTTTCTTTTTTTAATTCTGTCTCTCACAGTTGAAGTGTACCCGCGATGAAAATTACAGACATCTCCATTCTTTGTAGGAGGGAAAAAATATATATTTTTTTTTATACACGGACGATTTTGAGGGCCATCTGATAAACATCAAAACTGGACAGCTTGTTGAGCCTAGGCTTCAGTGGACATATGCCAACAGGATTGTGACAACAGACCACGTCCTTAATTACAGCCTTAGGGGACCCCTCAATTCGATTGTGATGCCCCCATTTGTGTGTCTAGACACCCCCCGTCGTGAGTCCACCTCCCTTTCGGTATCCCAGTAAGGGGAAGTGGTGATGTAATATTTCCCGAGGGATTCTCAACAACCTGGTATCTCTCCAACAGGCTAACCAGGTAGTCCGCATTCCGAGGGTCACACTGGGCAGGTCTGCATTGGCCTGGGAAGGGAGTGGCTGATCCTGTCCATCACCACATGCTCGACCATCTGGACAGGAGTGGAAGTCTCTGGCTGTAACCATTTTTGGACTAGGGGCAACAAATCAAACATCTGCAAGCAAGAGGGTTCGTCGCCAGCATACGCCCAGCGGTGGACGAACTGAGTTCTAACAGACAGATACACCAAGGCATGCCAAGATGTCAGTCTTTAATTTGGCATATTCTGTAGCATTGTGGAGTGATAAGGCAAAATACGCCTTTTGAGGTTCGTCCGACAAATATGGCGCCAGAACCACCACCCACTGCTCTGGCAGAAGTTTCTCCTGTTCAGTCAGAAAAGCTTCCATATCATCCCACGGGTTCATCTTTTGCATGGTTCGTCTTACCACTTTCGGGACGTATGAGTCATCACCTGGAGTTGGGGAGGAGACCGCCAGACTCCCACAAACCGCCTTTGTGAGGAGTTATATTTACAGCGTTAGCACCTCCTGTTGCTGTCGCTGCTGTTGTTGGAGCTGCTGTGCCAACAGTTTTTTTCGTTTCATGTTGCGCCATTTGCTGCTGTTGACTGGCCAGCTGTTGCTGCTGTTGGACCTGGACCAGATGCTTGACAAGATACTCCATGCTGCCGGACGTCTCAGGCTTCACCACCATGTGTGAGGGGTTGACTCACTAAGCTGCTTTCAGTGGTAGACACAGGAATGCTTCTTAGGTAACTGACTTGCTGGTTTATTATGGAACAGCATAAACTATAGCAGGATTCAGTAAAGTAAACATGGCATTTCTGGCATAACAGCAAAACAAAAGATAAATCACAGCAAAGTCCTTGTATCTGAGAGGTATGCCCGCTCAGACCAGCATATGTCTTCAGCTCCTCCTGGAGCCACGTCTGGAGACTTTCCTCTCCAAACCACAACACAGAAAAAAAAAAAAAAAAAAAAACAGTGGCTGAACATTTAACTTCCCAGCCACACCCTTGAGCTAGAGATATGGTGAGAAAATGGAGATATGGCAAGTAGCCATCACACCCATCTCTGACCTACTCACCTGAAAAACCCAGTCCCTTATCATGACTGATTAACCCCTTAAGCACATAGAATACTGGAGAGAAAGGTATAGGTTTGTAGATCGTGGAAGAAAGCAATCCCTCTGCCATAATGACAGTTCTGCTTCACGTCACTTGTCTTACCTATTGCATTATTCCTGTGTCCTCTTGTGTATAAATATGTGATTCTTCAGATGTTGTATTAGTCTTTGCCTGATGAAGAGACCTGAGTAGTCTCGAAAGATTGCAATTTGTTACCATCTTTTCAGTTAGCCATTAAAAGGTATCAACCACTGAGGACTCAAGTCTAAATATTTTTCTAGCTTCAGATGCACAGTTATTGAGCCGATGTCCTGGGCTGATCAGACAAGTCTGCAGACAGCGATTCATGGCACACTGTCACGATTCCCCTGTATTTCCAGTTTTTTTTTTCTTTATAACTAATTTTTTATTAAAGTTTTTACAAAATTTTCAACAAAATGAACATATGTCCAAACAAACAAAAAAACATACAATCTTGTGAGATTAGAGAGATTACATTAGTAGGGTAGTGAGAGAAACAGTACAGGGAAAAAATCCCTATAATAAATGGTTATCCATAAGTAAATTATACAATGGAACACTGAGCATCGGGTATGCCAGGTTGAACTACACACCCATATTTCCATATCCTACCCAAGCTAGGATCATCTCATAATAAACATACAAAAAACAAACGCAGAATATCCTGACTAAACTAAGGATGAACCTCATATAGACAGACAAAAGGACGAGACACACATATCAAGGATGGGTAGGGGAGGGATACAGGATCCAGACAGGAGACTAAATATTAAAGAGTTGGACTAACCATATGCCTGAGCCTAGAAGTAATCCCACGGGGCCCAGATGGAGTCAAAACCATCTACTCTCGCTCCCAAGAGAGCCGTCATATATTCCATACTACGAGTGTCATTACTTCTATTCAATAAATGCTGATATGAAGGAGGAGAGGACTTCTTCCAGTTAGGGGCGATCAAACACCTTGCCGCTGTAAGAATATGTAATAACTTAGCTGAGTTTTTCCCCTTCCCCCTAGGTGAAATATGTACCACATAAATAGTCGGGTCAAGTCCCAACTCCACATAAAGAACACTGGAGATTAACTGCCTCATTTCCTCCCAAGAACCTGTGATCGTCGGGCATATTTCTGAGATTAGACCTTTAGTCAACGGTCCCCGCCTACAAATTCTCTCAAAATCAGTGGGCACGTAGACTCTTGGAAAGCCATAAAGTGAGGAAGCAAAATGTTTGATCTGTAGATATTGATAGAACTGTTTATTAGTGATGACAAATTTGGACTTGACAGCATCAAATATAAGAAGCTCCAACGTGTCCCTATCTACCAGATCCGCAAACCGAAATGGAGGACCAGGGGAGAGCCATTGCATGATCCATACTATTTGGCAACAAGAGCTGAAATATGAATGAGATCCTTGGCGAGATAGGGGAGGCCAAACCATATTTTCCTCATGAACCGCATGGGGCCCAACAAAGACTCCGGAATTCTAATGGTCCTAGAGGACCAGAATAGCGAATTTGGATGAATTGGTGCTAGCCATAATTTTTCTTTTTCTGTCCATTTGTTGTATGCCCACGAGGACTACAAGGGGATTCTACGTAAATGAGCAGCCCAATAATATTTAATAAATATCAGGGACTGACAGACCCCCCCTGTGACTTGTGGGAGACGAGGACACCCTTGGAGATCCGACGTCGCTTATCATTCCAAACAAATCTCAACATAGCTGTTAGGAGGGAGTTAAGTTCCCTCATGGGGACCCTGACCGGAACTTAGGAAGGAGAGACATTTTAAGTGAAGTAATGCGACCAATTAATGAGAGTGAGAGAGGCTTCCACTTGTCCTTTAGTTTTCTCAAATCACTCAGGAGTGGAGGAAAATTGGCTCTATAAAAGTTATCATAAGAGGATGAGAGATTAACCCCCAGATATTTGATGGCCTCCAACTTCCATTTGAATTTAAAGTTTAGCTTTAAATGATCCAATACATCAGGAGGGACATTTAGAGGAAGGACTTCCATTTTTGAAGTATTTAATTTATATCCCGATAGTTCCCCATTTAAGCTCCCCCAGCAGGCTGGAGAGTGTGATATGGAGGTTGGAAACGGTTAAAAAGGACATCATTTGCAAAAAAGGAGATCTTGAACATTTTGTTCCGAATCTCTACTGATATGTTAGGGCTTTGTCTTATCATTGCTGCTAGTGGTTCTATACACATGACATATAATAGGGGTGAAAGGAGGCAGCCCTGTTGGGTACCATTTAATATGTTGAATGGGGGAGTAATGATGAAGGGAAGCTTAATTGAGGCCGAAAAAGAACTGTATAATGCCCTTATAGCTGTTAGAAAAGGACCCGATATGCCAAAAATTTTCAATGTCTTAAACAGGAAAGACCAGTCAAGGCGGTTAACAGCCTTTTCCGCATCTAGACTCAATATGAGAGACTGTAAATTACGTCTATTAGCAACCTCAATTAAGTCTATTACCCGTCTAGTGCTATCCCCCCCCTGACTGTTAGGGACAAATCCTACTTGATCCTTGCATTGAGAGGGCTTTTAATTTATTTCTAATCCCTACAACCTTATTTAGTACCCTCACAGAGGGAGTAACCGCTAACTTACTTTCCTCTATTCTTAGTTGAGAAGTTAATTTATTAAATTCAAATTTAACATTTTTTTCTTTAATCTGGTGCCTTCCTTCATACAGAACCCCCTCATAACAACCTTGTGAGCTTCCCACAGAACTGAAGGGGAAGAAACCGATCCCTTATTCAAACAGAAGAAGTCAGTGAGATGGTCCAATAGGGTATTTGAATAATTGGGTCCTTAATTAAAAACTCATTCAGCTGCCAGTGACAAACCCTTGTAAGCGGCTGGGTGGATTTAAGATCCAACACCACCGAGGAATGATCAGACTAAGTAATTTGTCCCATCTCAACGCTCTCCATCAGTCTAAGGGTATTTGCAAAAAAAAAAAAAACAATCCTAGAATGAGTTTTATGAGGGGGGAGAGTAAACGGAGAATGCCCTGCCCCCAGGATGATCTATTCTCCACAAATCAAACAAGAAATTAGCCCTAATAAGTTTTCTAATGTATGTCGCCATTCTAACCAGATTTTGTATTGGAGGTTTTTTATTAATAGAATGTCTGTCAAATAGCTCAGAGAAAGGGACATTAAAGTCACCTCAAACCAATAAGGCTGCCTGCAAAAGTTTTTTAATCAGGAAAAAAAAAAAAAAAAACTTTCGCAAAAGTTTAGTCTGGCCTGTATTCGGAGTATATAGGTTGCATAGAATGATGGACCTACCCCTCAGAGAAGCCTCAAATTACGAATCTACCCCCAGGATCAATGTGAACTTTGCTCACTTGTAAAGGGCAACACGATGATATTAAGATAGCTACTCCCCTTCTCTTATTGTTGGTAAAAGCTGAGTGCGAGATAGGGAAGGAGTTGAAGGCAATCCTGAAAGTTCCTGACTTATCAAAATGAGTCTCCTGTAGAAAGGCAATGTCAGCCCTCTGAGACTTCAATTGCTGGAGGGCGAGCCTCATTTTTCTAGGGGAGTTAGGTCCCCTTACATATAATGAAATGATGCATGTCATTTTGTAACAGTAAGTTACTCACATGCCCAAGACCCCTAGAAAATATCAACTCTCATTTAACTTCTAAGAAGCAATAATGAACCTTCTCCTCCGTCCACTTCCGTGATTTCTGGTCTAGAAGCTGCATCCGTATAAATGGGTGGGAAAGAAACACTAGGGAAGGGGAGAGACAAGGATAACAAAGAACACAGAGAAAAAAATATTAGAAACAAACAAAAATTCCTAACTTTAATCAATAAAGCTCCATAATGCCCAGGAATGGAAAGCCTGGTCTGTGGCTATACCTGTGGAGTAAATCCAACCCACTAAGAAAAAAAAAAAAGAAAAATCATAGCCTCAGAAGAGATTTTTAGGGAGGCGTAGCCCAGCACTTAACCCGCACAGAGGAAAAGAAAAAAAAATTAAAAAGCACTATCCCCTGTTACAAGGCAAGCAAGAACTCCCCCCAGGCACACATCAACAATATCTTGCCTGATTACCCACCTACAGAAGATTTCAGCTTCAAAATACTTAAACAGTAATCTAAAGATAAGCCTGCATACTGAAACAACTTTTTGTAAGTAAAATCTTATAAGAAAGTGGAAAAATATTATATTAGAGCAGGTATGACAGTTCAGCGAAGGCCGGTTTGGATTGATCCTCTCTTTCCACCTCTATCACTCAAATGTTCCTTCTTTTTTTAGACCAAACCGGAGGTGGAGGCGGTCCCATAAGATTAGGAATGACCCAGTCAGCAATCTTAGGGACTTCGAGCCCCAACTTGTCACAAAAGTTTGGTAGATCCTCCAGGGTGCGCAGTGTTGCCGAAACACCCTCTCTCCGTGCTGTTAAAGCAAAAGGGAAACCCCATCTATGAGATTTCGATGTCTTTCAGGATGGACAACAGAGGCCTAAGAAGCCGCCTTTTTTGCAAGGCGATACAGGATAAATCCGGAAACAACTGAAAAGCAGAATCCTGATATAGAATTTCCTTTAGGGACCTGGCTTTTGACATAATTTTTTTCTTTGGTTTCAAAGTCATGCAGGCAACAGATGTCACGTGGGTATGGTGATGAACCTTTAGGCTGCAGGGCCTGGTGTGCTCGATCAAATTTAAGGGACATAGAAACTGGGTCTCCCAGGATGGGATAAAAGATGTCCTGCAGAATTAATTTAACATTTTCCTGTTCAGCAGCTTCAGTGACACCTCTCACCCTAATGTTACATCTCCTGCACCTGTCGTCTAAATCTTCCATCTGCACCTGTAGATCTCTAATCATTTTCTGTTGCATAGTAGATGTCTGATGCAGCTCAGCCATATGAGATCTCGTTACATCATGTTCACACTTCAAAGAGTCAATTCTGCCCGACAAAAGCTGCAAGTCCTGTCGGACACAGGTAATTTCTATCTGTCTTTAACCTCGGTTATTAATGCTTTAAAATCCTCCTTTGAGAGGAAACGAGAAAAAAAAAAACTTTATCTATTGTGGGGGAAGGTGCTCATTTAGGTGATCTCTTTCTTCATCTGAAGACCCCTCAAAATAGTCACTCATCCTCCTTATTCATGATACTTGGGGTTAGTCTAGGGGGATCATTTTGGGAGTTAGATACACCTTTTTTCCCTGTTCTACTAAACCCCTCTATGGTTACTGCATGATTTTTCTGCGACAGACTCTGCAGCCTGTGCATGGTCAGGGGAGGGGGAGAGATGGCCTCCTATTGATTGCTGCAAACCGTCATTATTATCAGGATGGTGACCGAGTGAGACCAGCAACTACTCCAATCCAGCAGGGCAGCACATGTCTGGGGCTTCTCTCCTTTCCGCCGTCTTCACCTTACCCCCTTTAGTCCCGTTGTCATCTTGTACCAAGCACCGAAATCCCTCCTCCAGGGCTCCATGTGCCGCAGCTCCCTCAAGCTCCCCTGCCGCCTCTTCTCGTCGACAAGTTGGCACCCGGACCTTGGCAGCGCCCCGCTCCCTCAGGAGAAAAATGTCCAGGGCTGTCGCAGAGCCAGACGACCCCACTCAGGAGAGCGCAGGGCTTCTCACCCTCCTGGGACCCATCAGGGGATGGTAAAATGCGCTGGTGCAGGCTTCTTCTGGCTGTAACAGTATATGCCCGGCAGGAGCTCCTCAGCCACACGTCCTCTTACGCAAGGATCAAGACACAACCCCCCCGTATTTCCAGTTTAATGGGTTGTCAAGTGACCCCTCAGTACGCAGCTTGTATAGGTCTAGTCACGTGCTGAATAAATTTTCACAGTGCGCCATTTAGAGAACCTGAGATGTACTCACAACTGTGCAAACACTTGCAGTTGCCATTGAATCCTGGAAATAGCAAGGCATCCTGACCATGTACATTTTCAAAATGTTAAATTTGTGCAGACTAAATGAAGGCAGCGTATGGACTAAAGACTATGGGCCCCATGTATCAAGACCGGCATTGTTCACAGCTGTGCTGGAGTCAGACAAGTTGTGTGCACTAAAGTGTGCACCTCGCAAACAAAACGTATGCCAGCCCCTGCTGGAGTAATTTGTGACATAGCAAACACGACAGATTGTCATGAATTTGACAAGTGCCAGTTGCCACATCCACATCCCAGCTCCACCCATTTCAGAGACGCTGGGAGAAACTGGCATGAAAATGTCCAAAGTCGCAACACTGAGGTGCAACCAAGTTGTGTCTAAATTCTGAGACTTTTCACCGCTTTTACACCAGAATTCTGGTGTCAAAACTTTGATGCATTGGGCCTGTGTGCCAAAATTACTACCAAAATAGAAGTACAGCTATCGTATATAAGAAATGTGCAATAAATAATACATGTCCATTAGAGGAAATTCTATATTACTCGTATTCCTAACACTTGGAACTTAGTTATATTTTCAAATACTCACATTTAAAATTAAATGAGGTTTCCAACATTTCTAGTTTTCAAGATGTGCAGTGTAGATGAAAAGTAATGACATGATTCATGAGATAAGATATCTGTGCTCAAGCATATATAACAAAAAAAAAAAAAAAAAAAAAAAAGAGGAGATGGATAAAGCTAAGCTAAAGCGAGTCATGCCAAGGTGAATTGATCTTCCTCAAAGGACAGAAAAGTTTTGCTCACACAGCACACTGCATGTCCGTTCTGTGTCACAGAATATGAACTATGATTGACAAAGAACAGTTGTAGTCTACATTCAGACTCAACCTCACAAATAATACTTATTGCTGGTATATGAGCAGATATACTAGATGAAATAAAAGGAACACTGCTGAAGTCACTAGGGATATAGAATATAGTTTGCTTATTTCAGGTGTAGTCTCTAAACCCCTCAGTTCCTTCAGGATTACCTTTGATCTATGTGCTGCCTCCCTGATTAATTTTCTCCTTGCTCAAGCTAAAATTTTTGGTGGGCAACGCTCTCATGGCAGATTTGTTGTGGTACCATGTTCTGTCCATTTGATGATAATGGATTTGATGGTGATTCGTGTGATCATAAGAGATTGGGATATTTATTTTTTTAACCTCAACTCTGACTTGTATGTCTTAACAGCTTTGTCCCCAACTTGTTTGGAAATCTCCTTGCTCTTCATGGTGTTTGGTTAGTGGTGCCTCTTCCTTAAGCAGCCTCTGTGGCCTCTCGGGAAAGGTGTGTATATTTTGACAAACCGTGTGACACTTAGATTGCTCACAGGTGGACTTCCTTTCACTAAGTATGTGACTTAAGAAGGAATTTGCCTGCACCAGAAATTTTTAGGGGCTTCATAGCAAAAGGAGTAAATACATATGCACATGCCAATTTTTAGTTACTTGATCCCATAAATTTATTTTATGCCTAGATCTTTCTCACTTCACAGACTATTTAGTGCTGATACATCACACACAAGTTAGATTGCAAAAATATTTAAACACAGATTGTAAAATAACAAAATAGGCAAAAGGCCAAGGGGCTGAATACTTTCACAAGCCACAGTATGCCCAAGCTTGTGACTAGGCTACTATAAAATAGCTAGGGCTGTATCTAGGTCACCTAAAACACTACTTGCCTTAACAAAAAAAAAGCATTAACACCTATACCCCACCAAGATGGTTTGCATGTTAATGACCAGGCCAATTTTTACAGTTCTGAATCAGTGTCACTTTATGAGATAACTCTGGAACGCTTCAACGGATCCCACTGATTTAGAGACTGTTTTTTGTGACATTGTATTTCATAATAGTGGTAAATTTTCACCGATAACTTGTTAACTTGCGTTTGTGGGGAAAAAAAACAGAAATTTGGTGAAAATTTTTGCAATTTTCAAACTTTTAATTTTTAAAACAATAACATTTTCCACATGTCAACTTTACATCAACACAATTTGAAAGATTTTTTTTCTTTTTTGTAAGGAAGTTATAAGAGTTAAAAGATGACCAGTGATTTACAATTTTTTTTTTTT
>VIAB01023356.1:26804-44019 GCA_009801035.1 Oophaga pumilio | reverse complement strand
GATATTTTTCGATCCCGAGCAGTATCGCTCAACACTAATGAGTAGTCGAGCTGGACTATCATACGGTCACTTCTGTAGCTGTGATGTTATCTTCCTATAGTTAATAATTTGAATAGGATTTTAATAAGACCATCAGAGGCAGCAAGGTAGCTAGAGGAAGAAGGTGGCCAACTGCTCCCTAAAGCAACCATACGTGGAAATTTCCCTCATCAAGGTTTGTGTTACTTTTTTTTCATCTATTCCTATTCCCATGCTCCTTGTCCAACTTAAAAATGGTTTATGTTTTTTTAGTCCTTCGCCTCCACCACATTCACAGAGACATTATGCAACCCTTAAAGAAATTTTAGAGGGCATCAGAGGCACAAGGATGTCCAGAGGGAGAAGGAGGTCAACTGTTCCCCAGAGCACCCATAAGTGGAGGGGTCCGACAACAAAGGTTAGGTGTTCCTCACCACTTCACAAATCACAAAGAGAATATGGTTGAGGTTTTTTTTATCTCCTCCTCTACTATACCCACAGTCATCATGCAGCCCTCACTCAGTTTTTAGAAGCATTGGGCTGCCCAGAGGGAGAAGGTTGGCAACTATTGCACCAATTTCTGTAAGACAGCTACAGGTGCCTCTTGTCTAGCAGTGCTGCAGCAGTGCTATCAAGTACCAGCTCACTGACTGGTTTGCGATAAGCCCAGAGACTCTAACTAAACATTACATATGTAATGGGCAAGGCTTTGTAAGCAGCAGTGGGCAGTAGTTGTAAACCATTTCCAACATGACCATCGGTAATCCGCTCAGCCTCAGCACATGACAAGTGATGAATGGCCATGGATGTATGACATCTGTGATGAATCAACCAATATTGTAAGTTATGATATTGCCCTAATCATTGTAATCATTCCGCTTCTGTGTCTACTCAAACGCTGCCTGCTCAAAATTAACAAAAAGGTTTGCATGTATACCAGGCGGAGATGAAAGAAGAAAGTAAACAGGGTGATATGTGCTTGCCAATCTCCTGTCCAGGACAAAGATGCTGATGTGTTCAGCCCTGCAACTTTCATTGCACATTCGCAAGGACCATCAGCACCCATGTCCCCTTCTTTGCCCCAGCACAGCATTCAGTTGTCCCTGACCTAGGCCTTCAAACTCAAAGAAAATACCAAGAGACCCACCGAGCCACAAGCCCAAAAATGAAACAGGCACATTTACAGAATGTTTGCCCTGGAAATATTGCCATTTAGATTTGTGGACACTTTGAGTTCCCCCAACCTCACGGTGGCATACATCTCTCGGTACTCAGTCCCCATCAGGTGCCATTTTTCCTGGTGTTCCATCCCCTCCTTTCACCAGGACATGTCTCATAACACCTATACCCTGACCAACACAGTAGCTGTGAATGTCCACATTATGATCAACATGTGGACAAGTGATTGTGGACATGGAGGATACTTTTTTCTTTTACGACTGCATCCTTATACACACAAGTATAGACAAAGCAGGGCGATATAAGGAAAGGTTAAACAGGCTAAAAGTTGCCTAAACCTGACCCTGATTTGTCCCTGCCTGACCACAGAGGTTGGCACCCTAAAATTACGCAGTGGAATTTTTGGAGGTCCATCGGGCGGCCCTCACTCATACATTTGAGAGGGACCTCAGGTTGTCCTCTGCATTACATTTTGGAGGGCTGGAGAGTCCTCCTTCTTGTAGGGACAGAGAAATCTTGACTGTTGGAACTCTGATAGACATAGCTCATTTTATTTACTGCTGCATTTCCCATTACCAACATGTTATATGCAGTTTGGACAACACTCATTACTGTTTTTCCCCCCTCTTGACTCATACTCTGAGAGGTACTCATAAACACACTCCTAAAAATTGTAGGACCAGCAGCAAGCCCTCACTGATACATTTGGGAGGGCGATCAGTCCACACTCTATCATTAATTTGGGAGGGCCCTCAGGCAGCCTCTACCATTATTTGGGAGGACCCTCTGGTGGCCTTCTACCATTACTTTAGAAGGGCCCTTAGGTAGCCCTCACTCAATTTTAGGAGGGCCATTTTTTTAAAAAAAAAAAAGCTGTTATTTCAGCAGCAATCATTTTTTGGCAGATCAGCTGTTCACAGTGTTGCAATCATCAATTATCTATCTCTCAAGCTTTTTGCTAATTTTTTTTTAAATTTTGGCCAGCAACAATACTGAAATGTTAGGAGGGGGAGGAGGAAACGGAGAGCAAATCGTACTGCCCCAGTCCTCGTCTCGAGTAACAAGCATAATGGAAGTCAATGAGAAATTCAAGCATTTTTCCTGTGGACCCTCCAAGGATGTCCAGGGGCATTAAAATTGCTGAAATGGACATAAAAAGTGCTCAAATAGAATGTGAGTAGCATGGAGAAGATGCCTGGACACCTCTATGACTCGCAGGTCACTTCTGGGAACAATGTTACCTGAGTATTACACCACTTTTACGGACTTGCAATAAAATATACAAACCAGAAGCAAATATGGATTTTACAGGAAAAAATGTTAGGAAACATTATTTCCTGTCTAATGACTGACTTATATAAGGCAAAATAGAAAAGATAGAAAAAAAGTCCTCCTCCACCCCCTTTATTCTATGTTCACAAATAGTGTTTTTGCTGAGTTTCTGCGGCATTTTTGCACTTCGTAGGCTGAGTATGTCTTCAGTTACTTTACTTTGTCTTCCTCCCAGTCCCCAGCTGAAAGCGCAGAGTTTGCACCTGCAACCCATGGGGATTTGTTTTCCACGTCACCTGTTTGTAAATCAGGCAAGCAGTCTGAGCCCCAAGTCATGCAGATATCACTTCTTCTTTTTGATGACTCTGCTGGCTGTGGTTCTGTGGCCATCCACCTGGCCGTGTCCCAGGAGTGATTGAGTGCACTGATACCCAAATACTTGTTCTGTTTGAGGATGACTACAAGGAAGGGGTAGTGAAATCAGTCAACAGAGCACATCTCTGATGATGATGAAACATATGTGCCAACTGCTGCAGCTTTCTGCGGTGTGTAATCGGTCAAGGAGAGCAGGGGTGAGGAGTGGGTGGAAAAACATGTGGAGAATTGATGCCACGGTGCTGTACATGACGCCTGGTTACATACAAAACACAAATAAAAAATACAATGAACAAACTAATAGTTACAAACTGGTACAAAGGTGAGAGGACCCCAACACTGCAGCCTTATGTTCTACAGGATAATGGGGAGGGGAACAGTCTATTTAGGAGTTGCAGCAGCTCTAATATTTTTGAGATCTCAGGGAGGTCATTGCAGGACATGTTGAGGACAAAATCAAGTGTGCACTGCGCAATGCCATCAGTGTTAAGTTCCACATAACCACTGATACATGGACCAGTACGCAAGGGCAAGCACATTATATCTCTCTAATTGCTCACTGGGTAAATGTTGTGGGAGCTGTACCTTAGGCAGAAAGCCTTTTGGTACTAGTACATAGGACTGCTAAATGTTTTTGGATACTTCTCTGTCTATGTTTCCTCCTCCTCCTATACCGCTTCATCCAACGCCTCCTCATCCGGTCAGCGTAACACCTACACTAATAACTTCAACACAGCCAGGGGTAAACTACAGAGTAAGTTCCAGCACCACCAGCAGTGTCACTGAGCATCTCTACACCATCCCATGGAAGAGTTGAGATCTCCATCCCCAAAACACTGAAGAGAAAGAGAAAATACCCCCCTACTCACCCATGAGCCCTGATCCTGAATGACAGCATTTAAAAATATCTGGCATTTTGAAATACTGCCAATCCAGCTAGCAGAAATGAACAGTTTTAAAAAACTGATGGTGGTCGCTGTCCCATGGTATGTGGTTCTAAGTCGACACCACTTTTCAACTGGACCCATTGAAGAGTAGTATTTTTGCAAAACGGCTGTAGTCTGCACAGTCACCCATGCTTCTTGCCTCCATGTCTTTTTTATGCGGCTAATAAAGAAGTTTTTTTCACCAATCAGTGTCCACGGAGTGCCACCCTTCATCTTCTACACTCCTTGACAGAAGTTATGTTGCTTATACATGGTATGTAAATAAAAGCTTATAACCTGACGTTAAATTCATCCATTGGTTGTATAAACTATTCTTTTGAAAGCTGAAACCCTCCGAAATGTGGTTTAGGTTAAGAAAATAAATTGGCATAAATGCAGAAATATTGATCATTTAATGGACACAGAATGGTCAGATTTTGACAAGACAAAAATTTTTCGCCTGGTCATATAATACACCCAATCCTAGTTTACATCCTCACCTGTGCTCAGTAAATGATGAGTTAATTAATGGGTGTGTATAAATAGAAACCCAGCACCCCAGACCTTCACATGAACTGCAACTTGAGCTCTGACAACATGCCAAAAATCCACCCTGCGACCAAAGCGTGGATTATCAAGAGGCTGAAGACCAGATCCACTGCAAAGGCGGCTGGCACCTTTAATGTGTCTCAGCATCAAGTACAAAGAATTAAAAAAAGATTTGAAGAGACTGGAGATGTGTTTGACAAGCCCAGGTCCGACAGACCCCGCAAGACAACTGCTCAGGAGGAACATTTGTTAGTTAGAAAATCCAAAGCAAGCCCCTCTTCCACTGCAGCAGAGCTCCAACAGGCCTGGTCACCTCAAGTTCCTGTGTCAACTAGAACAGTTTGTAGGATTCTGTCTCGAAATGGCCTCCATGGTTGAATCAGTGCCCAGAAGCCAGCACTAAATAAAAGGCAAATAAAAAAACGTGTGGCATTTGCAAAATCCCACAGCCTGCTAAACAGATGGACGCTGGAAAAGTGTCAGAAGGTGGATTTCTCTGATGAATCTTCAGTAGAATTACACCACAGCCGCCGCAAATACTTAAGGAGACCTACTGGAGCCGTATGGATCCAAAATACACCCAGAAAACAGTTAAATTTGGTGGTGGAAAGATCATTTTCTGGGGTTACATTCAGTATGGGGGTGTGCGAAAAATTTGCAAGGTGAAAGGCAATATCAATAGCCTAAGATATCAAGAAGTATTAGCTACCTCTTATATTCCAAATCATAAAAGGGGTCAAATTCTGCAGCAAGATGGTGCTCCAACTCATACATCCAACTCTACAACAAAGTTCCTCCAGGCAAAAAAGATCAAGGTGCTCAAGGACTGGCCAGCACAGTCACCAGACATGAACATCATTGAGCATGTTTGGGGTAGGATGAAAGAGGAAGCTTGGAAGACAAAACCAAGGAATCTAGATGAACTCTTGGAGGAATGTAAGACTGCATTCTTTGCTATTCCTGATGACTTCATTAATAAATTGTATGAATCATTGTTGAACCGCATGGATGCAGTCATTCAAGCTCATGGAAGTCACACAAAACATTAAATATGACTCTAATAGCACCATAACTTCATTCACCAATGCTATGCAACATATATTTGTAATTTACGTTAATTATTTGTTTGAATATCACATAACTTTCTGTGGGCGACAAAACTTTTGTCTTGCCAAAATCTGATCATTCTGTGTCCATTAAATGATCAATATTTCTGCATTGATGCCAATTTATTTTCTTAACGTAAACCACATTTCGGAGGGTTTCAGCTTTCAAAAGAATAATTTATACAATCAATGGATGAATTTGACTTCAGGTTATAAGCTTTTATTTACATAACATGTATAAGCGACATAACTTCTGTCAGGGAGTGTATTTGCATTTGTGAAAGAGGATCAAACAAAAGACCAATGAGTAGATGGTGCCTCTGAACCTCAAGCCTGGCATGGTGGTGTGCAATAACTGGTAAAATCTGGTTGAAGCTCTGGGCCTAGCCAGTTTGATGTACATGAAACATCATCAATACATTACTGTGCTCCATACACTTCTTTAGTTTTCAGCCTTACATAGAATAATAATATGAGTAATGAAACAAGCTCTATATGTATTCGGCTAGTTCGAAAATCTTGCTCACACATCTCTTTATAAAGGGAAATTCGACATAATACCTCTGTTAGCATACGCCATATACTGCTGACATACGTAGCACCCTAGTAGGTGGGCGGAATGATTGGGTACAAAATCTAAGTCTCAGGTTGAAACCACTGGCCCTTCCCCTGTGTTACGTCCTTCCCATTCTGCTGTCCAGGAAGCAGGTGCTGATGCCCCTTGCCCACAACCTGCAGTTGCACAGACACAACAGTCAGTAACCACGTCCAGTTCGTGGTCCCAGCACAATGTTCAGTTGTCCCTTGTCAGCATATATGTCTCTTCCAAAACTGTTACTTAGATAGGGCATACATATTTGTTAGCACTTTACATTGTCTGGGGCTGGACAAAGACCATTTCTGGATTTTCCAGCCTTCTAAATGATACTTGTGTTTATTTATTAAACTGTTGCTTCCCTTAAATTTTATAAATTTTGGTAACAAAAATATGGTCGTGGGATATTTGCCAGTTTCTGCACATTTTAAGCAGTTATAAGAGACTGGGTCAATATGCTCCTCAGACCTATTCAGGCCGCAGCCTTAGACATATTGGAACATGGTCATTCTTATGCTAAGGCCTTTACCTGAGCATTGTAGCACTGCCTGACACCTGAGTAATACACTCCACAGACCTCGTCACTCTCTAGGAAATATCCTGTAATTACTCAAAATCATGCAAAAGATACATTCTGCCTGGCTGGATAGTTTCAATACAGGCCCTCGCTTGCATACACTGTATTCAGAATTTAATTCATACAGTCTAGATCACGTGAAGTCATTATTGCCCTCTACTCCTCTTTGGTCAGACGTCACCTGGAATACTGTGTCCAGTTCTGGGCATCACATTTTAAAAAAGACATCAACAAACTGGAGCAAGTTCAGAGAAGAGCAACCAGAATGGGAACCGGTCTGCAAACCATGTCCTTTGAGTAAAGGTTACAGGATTTAGGAATGTTTAGCTTGCAAAAAAGAAGACTGAGAGGGGACTTAATAGCTGTCTTCAAATATATCAAGGGCTGTCACATTGTAGAAGGATCATCTTTATTCTCATTTGCACAAGGACAGACTAGAAGCAATGGGATGAAACTGAATGGGAGGAGACACAAATTAGATATTAGAAAAGATTTTTTGACACTTAGGGTGATCAATGAGTGGAGCAGGCTGTCATGAGAGATAGTGAGTTCTCTTTCAATGGAAATCTTCAAACAGAGGCTTGACAGACATCTGTCTGGGATAATTTAGTGAATCCTGCTTTGAGCAAGGGGTTGGACCAGATGACTCAGTAGGTCCCTTCCAAATCTAGCATTCTATGATTCTATGAGTCCAGCTGTGTTTAATTAAACTGATAGGACTTGATTTGTAAAGGCACACATCTGTCTATATAAGACCTCACAGCTCACAGTACATGTCTAACCAAATGAGAATCATGAGGTCAAAGGAACTAGCCAAGGAGCTCAGAGACAGAATTGTGGCAAGGCACGCATCTGGCCAAGGTTACAAAAGAATTTCTTCAGTACTCAAGATTCCTAAGAGCTCAGTGGCCTCCATAATCCTTAAATGAAAGATGTTTTGGACCACCACAAGATTTCTCAGACCTGGCCATCCAGCCAAATTGAGCAATCATGGGAGAAGAGCCTTGGTGAGAGAGCTAAAGAAGAATCTGAAGATCACTGTGGCTGAGCTCCACAGATGCAGTAGGGAGATGGGAGAAAGTTCCACAAATAATGTATGGAAAATAAATATAACAAAAGGGCTTCAAAATCAAAATCATATATCATGCCCTATAGGCAATCCTTTATTAATGAAATACCACAATCGGTAGCACCAAAAAAATGTGACATACAAAAAACAAAAAATGTGTATTCCTACCATAAAAACTCAAGGGGTATCCTAGATAGTAGCGGTTTAGGCTGTCGCCAACCTGTCGGCGGAGGTTGGCACCCTAGGGGGGAGCGTTGTGGCGCCCCCGCTCCACGATGGCTATCCCTGGTGTCCCTATTAGGCCCTTCCACCTTAGGGAGTCCTTCTGCCCAGATAATAAGGGGACCTCTACGCATTTGCCGTGCACCTTAAATATACACACCAGTCTCCATTGTCAGGTAAGGAGCTGAAATAAATGCACCCTTGGGTGTCGCGGGCTGATAAGACGGGCTTGAGTCGGTCTCTGTATATGTGTAGGGGTCCCCTTATTATCTGGGCAGAGGGACTCCCTAAGGCGGTAGGGTCTAATAGGGACACCAGGGATAGCCATCGTGGAGCGGGGGCACCACAACGCTCCCCCCTAGGGTGCCAACCTCCGCCGACAGGTAGGCGACAGCCTAGACCGCTACTAGGGAATCTAGGATACCCCTTGAGTTTTTATGGTAGGAATACAGTAAACTCTAAATATTTTTCTATGGTAGGAATACACGTTTTTTGTTTTTTGTATGTCACATTTTTTTGGTGCTACCGATTGTGGTATTTTATTAATAAAGGATTGCCTATAGAAAGTTCTACAAAGTCAACTATCACTGCAGACCTCCACCAGTCGGCCTTTATGGCAGAGTGGACAAACAGAAGTCTCTTCTCAGTGCAAGACATATGAAAGTCCACATAGAGTTTGCTAAAAAAAACACATGAAGGACTCCCAGACTATGAGAAATAAGATTCTCTGGTCTGATGAGATGAAGATATAACATTTTGGTGATAATTCTAAGCGGTATGTCTGGAGAAAACCAGACACTGCTCATCACCTGCCCAATACAATCCTAACAGTGAAACATGGTGGTGACAGCAACATGCTATTTGGGTGTTTTTCAGCTGCAGGGACAGGACGACTGGTTGCAATTGAAGGAAACATGAATGCAACCAAGTACAGAGATATCCTGGATGAAAAACTCTTCCAGAGTGCTCTGGACCTCAGACTTGGCCGAAGGTTCTCCTTCCAACAAGACAATGACCCTAAGCACACAGCTTAAATAACAAAGGAGTGGCTTCAAAATAACTCCGTGACCATTCTTGACTGGCCCTGTCAGCCAGAACCCTAACCTAAACCCAGTTGAGCATCTCTGGAGAGACCTGAAAATGGCTGTCCACCAACGTTCACCATCCAACCTGACGGAACTGGAGAGGATCTTCAAGGAAGAATGGCAGAGGATCCCCAAATCCTGGTGTGAAAAACTTGTTGCATCAGTCCCAAGAAGACTCATAGCTGTACTAGCTCAAAAGGATGTTTCTACTCAATACTGAGCAAAGGGTCTTAATACTTATGATTATGACCATGTGATATTTCAGTTTTTATTTTTTAATAAATTTGCAAAAATTTCTACATTTCAGGTTTTTTTTAGTCAAGATGAGATGCAGAGTTTACATGAGAAAAAAATGAACTTTTTTTTTAATTTAACAAATGTCTGCAATGAAACAGAGTGAAAAATTTAAAGGGGTCTGAATACTTTCCGTACCCAAGTTATATAGCAACTAAATGTACTGCAGACCAAGGAATAGTCTATACGTGAGCATAATAATGCCAATAAATTTTTAACAAGTTTTTTGAGGCTTTCATAGCAACAAAATGTTCCAAAGAAGATTTATTACCCTATAAGTGAGCAATATAATACTGATAAATTTTAAACAATTATTTAGAGACTTTAATAGCAGCAAAATATACCCAAGAAGATGTAATATCCTATGGGTGAGCAATATGATGCCGATAAATTTGGAACAAGTTTTTGAAAGCTTATACAGCAACCAAATGTACTCCAGACTAGAGATGAGCGAACATTTTAGGCAAACGTTCGCCAATTTCAAATTCGGCACAGACGTAGCACATTCGGATTCGTGTTCACTTTCATGAGTATTTTAATTCAAAGTCGGCAAATGTCTGTCACAGTTAGATAAATCATCGCATTTCCACTAATGCTTTTCTATGATTTTGACTAGGATAGTGGTGCTGTGGGGGAGACGAGGGGATGTGTTTGATGAAAGGAGGGGGTGTGGAGAGGTTAAAGGAGCTTCTGAAGAGATTACAGGAGTGACGCTTGCTTTTTATTTTCACTTAACTTTATGTCTGTTGACTCCGTCAACCAATCAGGGTGCAGAAACCATTTACTACATCATGACACAAGGTCTTCTGTGATTGGTTGCCAAAATCACATATCCCTGGCCATATAAAAAGTGGACATCGTGATTTGTTGGCGCCATTTGAACAGTGTCACAGTGCCGAGAGCTCGCTCATGCACTAGTGCTAGTGCTGCTGAAAATGAACTTGTCCTGTGTGAAATCGATCTTCCAGCATCAAAGTAAATTATGTAAATACTGTGTGGCAGTTTACGGACGCCCCATTTGTTACTCTAAATCGTTTGTTCTAAAAGTGTGTTTCAGTGGCAAATCTGAAGGACAGATTTCCTCTTTCAAATTGTTCAGCCTAATATATTGTTGCAGCCACTAGGCCCAATTAGCTACTCCAAAGCATTTGTGCTAAAACTGTGTTTCAGTGGCAAATCAGAAGGCCAGATTTCCACATAAAAATCATTAAGCCTAATATAGTGATGCAGCCACAAGGCCCAATTAGCTATTCAAAATAATTTGTGCTTAAGCTCTGTTTCAGTGGCAAATCTCGTGGCCATATTTCAACTTAAAAATTGTTAGACCTAAGATAGTGGTGCAACCACAAGGCCCAATTAGCAACTCCTAATCATTTGTGCTAAAACTGTGTTTCACTGGAAAATCAGAGGCCAGATTTCCACTTGAAAATTATTAGGCCTAATATAGTGTTACAGCCTGGAGGGCCAATTAGCTACTCCAAAACATTTTTGCTAGAACTGTTTTTCGGTGGCAAGTCAGAAGGCCAGATTTCCACTTAAAAGTTGTGACTGACAGCTGCGGGCCTAAGATTGTGAAACAGCAGGGTACAAGAGGGGAAGGCTACTTACAACATTAGTGGGAAAAAGCGAGGTTGTGGTGGAAGGGGGAATAGGCTAGGTGTTCGACATGTACGTGGATTAGGTGTTAATGTAAATGAAAGATCAACTGAACAAACACCATCTTTTCCTATCTAAAGACCACTGACAACATCTGTTACTGGCCGGCCTGCTCGACTCCATTTCTTTTGCAGCCGCACAGTGGTGAACCTTATAGATGAGGCGCATAAACAGCATGTGCTCTAGTGGATGGCAAACGCTGCATCAAGTGGCCTCTATTCCTTTTCCTCTTCCTTAACATCACACATAGTACAATCCTCAAAGGTGGCACCCCAGTAACCCTTGTTTCCCACTGCGTCAAAAATTTCCAAATGCCCAACTGACTGTGGGGAACTTCGGATGATCCATTCTGAAGAGCTGTTCACACATTATATTCCATGGGCAACAGAGGTCTCATCCGAAGAATCACAGTATCCAGAAGAGGAAAGCATCTGCATCAATGTCCAAAATTTTTTATGTTGCATCTGGGGCAGGTCAAAGTAGGTTCCTAGCAGAATCCAGACCCTCATCATCAGATGTTAACCGACAGGGGTGGAGGTGATCCTGATGAGACTGAGATACCTGAGGCACACACGGACAGTACTGTGGTGTCAGGGCAGGAAGAGGAAGATGGTGACTTTCAGGGTGAGGAGTGTGAGAACTGAGAGGATGACGATGAGGTTGTAAATCCCACTTGGTGTGAACCCAGAGGTACGCAGCTGAGTAGCTCAGCAGAGGGGGTGGAAGAGGAGGAAGATGAGAATGTTACGTTGAAGCTTCCCACACAGACACAAAGTAATGCACCACGAGTAACAATGCATCCTCATCCCCAACTACGGCTGTGGCCAGAATTGGTCACAAGTGTGCAATTCGCAGGGGCGGCAAGGGTTGCCTAGCCTGGGCCTTTTTTGAGACCACAAAGGATAAACCAATACACATTATCTTTCAAATTTGCAAAAAAAAACTCAGTAGAGGCAAAAATTGCAATAATTTGACAACTAAATGCATGAACCAGAGCATGAGCAATCAACAAGCCTTAGTGTGGGAATCTCACTGGTCTAGAATGCAGACTAGAGGGCCTTGCCAAACATCGGCCATCCCATCAACCTCATCTGCTGTTTCCTTCTCCATCATCATTCCAAGTTTTCAGAGATAGGTTTCTGGCCACAGAAACTACAATTATTTACTGACCTTTTATGGATGTAAACATGACTGCTGCTTTTGTGTCACCTAGAATAACACATCTTTCTCAATCTACAATAACATATCCACCTGCACCTCACTCACAGTCCAGCAGATTCTCCTGTTCTCCGTACTCCGACATCTCTCAGCATAGCAGCCAGCTCTCCATTCTGCAGTTGTGGTTGATCTTGTAAAAGAATGTTTCATCCTTCACAAGGCAAAGCTAAGAGCTTTAACTCCACCATCTCCAATATGTTGGTCATGGAAATGCTGCCTTTCCGCCTGGTGGATACAGATGGTTTTTGAAAGTTGATGGCTGTCGCAGTCCCTCAGCACCAGTTGCCCAGTCACCATTACTTCTCTAAGAAAGCTATGCCTGCGCTACACCAGCATGTCGCCAACAACATCACCCATTCTCTGAAAAAAATATTTGTCTGCCAGGGTGCATTTCACACCCTGCAGGTCATTGACTTGCATCACTACATAGGTCTTTCGGCCTATCAGTTAACAGTTTGATTAGTGAATTCCAATCTGCACATTTTGCAGCAACTGTGGAAGCAGCGACAAGCCTTGGTGCAGTATGTCCTTTTGTATAGCCTGGGCCAACGCAGTATAAAAGTAGTGCAAATCACAGGTGAAGAACCTCTGCACCCTTCTGCACAGTTTTGAAATGGCTACTTAGATGGTTAGCGCTGAGAATGCTAGTGCACATGTTGGAGCACACTTTGAACAGTCTACGTGAGGAGGTGATGGTGCCAGAGGAAGAGTTAGAAGCAGAGGAGGATGCAGATGGAGTAACAATATCTTAAATTTCTGGAATGTCGTCGCACAGGCGGGTGCCATGGGAGGGTGGCTTTCAGCAATCAAGGGGGCTCATGATACCAGACAAACTGTTAGTGAAGATGCAGGAGCTAAGGAACCAATTGAGGAGAAAGTGATGAAAGCGCAACAGTCAGGAGATAAAGAGGATAATGATACCCTCTCTCTTGTCTGTGGTTGGTGGGAGGGGACAGAGGAGGAAACCTGGAGTGTTACCCCACCACCAACACAGCATGGACTTGGACCTCATGGAAGTGCCCGACACATGAGCGCCTTCTTACTGCACTATCTTCAACACGATGCCCATATTCTTTGGATTAAAAAGTGCTGACTACTGGGTTGCCAATCTGTTAGATCCAGGGTACAAGAGTAAATTTAGCCATATACTTCCCCCCTTGGAAAGGGATGTGTGCAAGCTGGAGTATTGACATATGCTTGTAAACAATCTTAACAGTTGTTTTCCCCAAGACAGCAGTGAGGAACGCAGTGTGAATCCCAATTGTAGACGTTCAACCCCGGGAACGTCAAGGTGTCATTGTTAAAATATTATCAGCAGCAGCAGCAGTGTAAGTGGTAAAAGCAATTTCTGTGAGTGTTTTAGCACATTTTTTTAGGCCAGCCGTGCACCAGGAGAACATTGTATAAATCTGACACGTTGTGTAGAGAGGATGGTGCAGGAGTATATGGAGCTCAATATCAATGCAATCAGGGGGTTTGGACCCTTTTACATTTTGGTCTTCAAAAATGGAAGAGTGGCCGAGCTCACCTGTCATGCCTTGGAGGTTTTGTCATGCCCGGCAGCCAGCGTTCTCTCAGTACATGTCTTCAGCGCTGCTGTCCTGACGGATAAGCGCATCCGGCTGTTCCTTCAACGTGTAGACCCCCTAACTTTCATTAAAATGGACAAGTCATGGATCTCCAAAGACTTTTGCACCCCAGTCGCAGATTGGGCAGACTGGGCGATGGTCTACTTTTTAGTGTCATGCATTGATTTCACGTTATTGCAGTCTGTACCATCTTTGTGGTGTCATCTGTACCGCTGTTGCTACTGCTGCTGATATTACAAATTATTTTTTTGAAATGTCGATACTTCAAAAAGGGGCTAAATCAGGTAGGTTCCCTTTAGTAGAAGGTGTGTAAGGGCTATTATACTGTTTCTACTCTGTGGAAATTTATGCCATTTTTGTGCTGTGTGATAATTGTTTTTTGAAATATGGAGACTCCAAGTTGGGTCTCCATATGGTCGGTTGCCTATGGTGGAAGGTGTGTCAGAGGCCTATTACAATATTTCTTCTCTGGAAATTGATGTCACTTTAGTGATGTGTGACAATTATTTTTTGAAATGTGGAAACTCTAAGTTGGGTCTCCATTTGGTGGGTTGCCTGTGGTGGAAGGTGTGTCAGAGGCCTATTACAATATTTCTACTCTGGAAATTGATGTCACTTTAGTGATGTGTGACAATTATTTTTTGAAATGTGGAAACTCTAAGTTGGGTCTCCATTTGGTGGGTTGCCTGTGGTGGAAGGTGTGTCAGAGGCCTCTTATAATATTTCTACTACTACTATATATACTACTTGATACAACTATAGTGGTGTGTGACAATTATTTTTTGACTCCAAGTTGGGTTTCTATCTGGTGGGTCTCCCATGTAATTAGGGTTCCCAGACAGGCTGGCCTGCACTTATTTTCAGTCAACTACATGTGTTTCTTTTGTTACATTTTTCTATCAATATTACTGTTTGAAACTGATGTTTGTGCCATCTGAGTGTCACTGGAATAATAAAAAAAATTGGAGGTGTTGCATGAGGTATGAGGTCTCCCAACTAAGAAGGATTATACTGCTCCCTTAACCACCATGTCCCCATTGAAACTTCAATTCCCAACTGTAGTGGTGTGTGATAAATATTTTTTGAAATGTGGAGACTCCAAGTCCCAGACAGGCAGTCCTGCACTTACTTTCAGTCAACTACCTGTGACTTGTGTTACTTGCCTTACAGTTTCCTACCAATATTACTGAAATAAACTGATGTTTGTGCTATCTGAGTGTGGCTGGATTAAAAAAAAAAGGAGGTGTTGCATGAGATATCATGTCTCCCAGCTCAGAAGGCTTACACCAATCCATTAACCACCATGTCCTCATTGAAACTTCAATTCCCAACTGTAAATGCTGGGCCAGGCCCTAATACCTTATGCATGGCCCATGGCTGACTGCTGCTGTGCAATTTGCAAATTTCTACTATGGGTTAAATGATGCCACTTTTCATGGTGTCTGTCTAATTTTAGCTGTTTGGGAAGCTTTTTGTCACCCCTTAAGGTGTTGTCTATGTGTTTGGTTTTGCTTCCCATTTAATCTAATGGGGTTTGGGTACGTTAGTTGAACTGTTTGGAGAACGGTGGTCTGTTTGGCGAATCCGAACTGAACCTAGAAAGGTTCGCTCATCTCTACTCCAGACCACAGAATAGTCTATAGATGTGCTTTATAATACAGATACATTTTTAACAATTTTTTTGAGGCTTTTATAGCAACGAAATGTATCCAAAGAAGATGTAATACCCTATGAATGAGCAATGTGATATTGATAAATTTTGAACAAGTTTTTGGAGGCTTATATACCAGTGAAATGTACTCCAGACCACAGAATAGTCTATAGGTAAGCATACAATACACGATTGAACAGAAGTCTCTTTGATTAATCTGTGGAACTTGTAGTCCTTGCCAGCCAATAGCATAAGCTATCGGTGGCCTGCACGGGCAAAAGGCCCTCACAACACTAACACCCAGCCAGGACTCACAATTGTCTGTAACTTGCTGGGGTGTCGGACACATGACACTCTCCTGCAGCCACCATACTGGGCACTATTACTCCTGTCTACAGTACTTGATTTAACTTTGTTTCTTAACATAATCACATGATGATTTTTTTCTTTTGATTTACTTGCATATTTTGTATATTTTTCTGTTTTGAAGCTTAAGAAAGTCATGTTTTAGACGTATTGTATGGATTTTCTTCAAAAAATATTATATCCTTGTTTATCACACCAAACAAGTGCCAAGTCTTTTACATTATAGCTGACAAATTTGGATCCTACTTGTGCACCACCATTTTCCAGAAGTGCCATGTCTATCGTTCCATTTATCTGCCTCTACATGTGCACTCTGGATTGTGTCAAATAATATTTTCTCCTACAATGAGGAAGAGACTTCTAAAATAGGTTCCCAGTCAAATCTTCCTAGTAAATTTTTGAAATTCCAACCCAGGGAGATCCGAGGGTGTTACCTAGAGCGGGAGTCAAGGCACCTAGTGAATTTTGAACTTCGCTGTGCCACATTAATGGCATACCTTAAGGTCCAGAGAATCCTTAGAGAGCTGAGACTACCTATACGACCAACGATTTTTCACGAGTACTTTTAGTCCCTCATGAGGTCATTTTGCTTTTTTTGTAGTATGAGAACAGACTCAGAGCAAGTCGCTTATAATTCCAAAATCTCTCATACCTAGATAAACAGGCTCTGAGATCTTTACTCGATGATAAATAAATAATAATAAAACAAGAGGATAAAGTGGTGTAATTGTGGTGATGGATTAAACTCACTAATTGACTAAGATTTATAAGCAGCAAGGAGACACCAGAGTGTGCAGGAAGCTCACGCGAGATCCCACTTTTGAATTAGCCAAGAAGATACATGATGTTCTTACACATCATATTTCTACATATTACTTTATAACCAAATGTTACACACCTGTCCTTTTCAAATTAGTGTCTGCTATCTATTTGACACATTATTGATTATATTTAATGAGAAAAAGAGGCAGGACGAGTGGTGGTTGTTGGAGACATTTTGTTATCTTATACTCTATTTTGGTATGATTATTCAGACCGTTATGTTCTTTCTTATGCTGTGCACTATAGGGTGTTTCTAAGTGTTTCTTAGGAATACATAATGAAAATTTTATTTTTTAAAGGTTATATACTGTATATGCACTACACAATCTCCTACAAGACAAAACTCGGAACGTATTCTCTTTGTCCATACTTTTCACCCTATTGCTTACGGAATCCATATATCAACCCGCAAACATTGTGTTAAGGCTGGTGGATCGCACAAAATAAATATAAATTATAAGTGCGTTCGCAGCCCGGGGTCCACCGTGCAGGCAGAGCCTGCTGCTAGTAGGATGGCGGTATGGCGAACTCTGTTACTTCACAGAGTCGCAACTATAGACACTGTGGCCCTATATGGCGGTGTAAGCAAAGTCTGTTACACCACAGCAGTCCGTAGTAACGCAATCAGCAATGCAATCAGACAATC
>VIAB01023356.1:0-15690 GCA_009801035.1 Oophaga pumilio | reverse complement strand
GGAGCCTCTGCTCAGAACTCATTTCCAGCCTATTCACAACAGCAGGCTTCTTGGTCCGAATGAATACGCCTTTGACAACCGTAGACCTGAATGAAGTTCTTGCAAATGGTATGAGCAGCAGATTCTGTAGTCTGGTCTCAAGTAGGGGTCACAACGGAGAATTTCGTGAAGTGGTCTACCATTGCCAAGCAATGTTCGTACCCCTAATGGGCCGGCCCGATTGTCAAATAATCAACCGTTAGCAGCTCTAGGGGAGCGAATTGTACTATCTCTTGGACGGGAGCCCTCTGTTCTGCTGGTTTTGCTAGCTCGAATATTCTGCAGAGCCGACACTCTTGCTCTACTACAGTTTGTAGTCGTGGATGATAAATAAATCGTTGCAGCCATTGAAAAGTTTTTTTTCTTGTCCAAAATATGCTCCCTGCTGATGTTCTTCGGTAGAAACTTTTAACAGTAGTGTCTCCAGAATTATTACCTGCCATGTGAGTCCCCAAATCTTTTTGTAACTGAACTTTCCGGTATAATAATCCATTCTTCATCTGGAGACATTCCCACTGCCGAGGAATCCGCAGGGTTCCCGGAGAGAGGTCATTCCTTTTTTCTTGACTGGATAGTTGTCTCGACCTAACTGTTATGTTTCGATAACTGAGGAGAAATGGCAAAAAATAGCAAAAGTGGTAATACACCAGAGAGGCTGAAACCTATTGGATTGCAGTAACCTGAACTAACCACATAAATAGAGGTAGCCGTGGAGCATTCCTACGTTGATCCTAGATGCCTCATCACAGCCTGAGAGATAACTACACCTAAAGGCAGAAAGATGAAAGCTATCTGCCCCGGAGCAGATCCCCAAAGAAAATAGGAAGCCCCCAAACATGTAATGGCGGTTAGACAAGAAGAAAGCACGGACACAGAGAGAAAATAGAATGAGCAAACGCTGGGGCCCAATCTGTCTAGACAGAAAAGTACAGGAAAGAATTCTGACTGCAATCCAACAAAAACCATAACAAAAATACCAACACTTCTGATTGCCAAAAAACCTGAGATCACACGACCTCTTCCACCTAAATCAGATCTCTGGTGTAACAAAACGCTATTCAGCAAATTAAAAGTAACAAAAGAGCAAAGCAAAAGTACAGACACAAACGGAGCACAATTGCAGCGCCAGACCCCCAAAAGGGGACAGGCTGCAGTTCACTGCAGGCAGCAAACCAGCAGAGAAAATCAATCAGAGAAAAGAAAAACAGCAAACACTTATCTGAAGGAGAGCAGGAAACTAGCAGTGCTTCAAGCAACACCAGAAGAACAATTGATAACCGGCAAGGCTGCTGGAAACTCAGGCCACTTATATCCTACCATTCAGCGCCAGCTGAAGGCCATTCATTAATCAGTTCATTACCCTCAGCAACCATTGGAGGGAGCCCCAGCTCAAAAGCCGCCTCCAGCATATTCACAACACCTAACCCATTGTCTCATTAGGGCAAGCTCCGTGTCCTCCTGTTGTAACCGGACCCACTCGTCCCGTGTTCGGCCTAGCATTTCCTCCGAGGCCTGCACTTGGGCTTGCTCTTGCGTAGCTTCAACCATCCTGGCAATACTCTGAAACTTGGGAATTTTGTCATCTTCTAACTCCTCATCTCTGCTGTGACCTGGTTGAGCATGCTTTATTCATGATAATGCATCCGTGCGTATTTTTGACCCCTCTTTTGTAAGTGATTTTATATCAAAACTTAGCCATCCGGGACACCCATCGTTGTTCCAAGACTCCCAACTTCACATTTTCCAGGTGGATCAGTGGGTTGTTGTTCATCTGCACTAAGACTTCAGACCCTAAAAATTACTCCACAAATCTCTTCGCCATAGCCCACATCAACGCCAGCAGCTCAAGCTTAAAGGAACTGTAGTTGTCCAGATTTCGTTTGGAATCATGTAGGGATCGACTTGTATACGCGATCACCCTCTCTTTTCCGTCCTGTATCTTCGACAGCACAGCCCCTAGCCTGTGCAGGCGTCCAACGGTGTGGGGAATAAACGGTTCAGAGAAATCCACCTAAGCCAACACCCGGGCTTCCGTCAGTGCCCTCTTCAGATTCTGGAAGGCTTCCTCTTGACGTTATCCCCACCTCATGGTTCGGTTCTTTGCACCGGCGGACACTCTTTTTAAAAGCTTCAGTAATGGGTTCACCATGAGAGCAAAATTTTTCACAAAATACCAATAGTATCTAGTCAGCCTAGGAAGGCTTGTATGTCTTTTACCGTCTCCGGTGTGGTCCAGTCCAGTATTACAGCAATTTTCTTCTGAAATGGCTTTACTCCTTCAGCAGAGACTACGTGGCCTAAGTATTCAATTTGGGTATGGAACAAATGACATTTTTGTGGTTTTACTTTTAGTCCATGCTTTTGGAGTTGACTTAACACCTGTTCTAGTCTCTGTAGATGGTCTTCGAAGGAAGTGGCATAAACTATAATGTCGTCCAGATAGATGAGCATGGCATGAAAGTTTAAATCACCCAGGCATCTTTCCATCAGCCGTTGAAATGTTCCTGGTGCAGTGGCCAACCCGAATGTTATCCTATTAAATTCATACAGTCCCATTGGAAGTATAAAGGCAGTCTTGGGCTTGTCATGCTACGACATCGGCACTTGCCAGTATCCGCTAGCCAGCTCCAAGGTTGAAAAAAATTTGGCCTTACCCAGTGCAGACAGGGATTCTTCTATTCTGGGCAACCAATATGCTTCTTTTACTGTGCAGGCGTTGAGTTTGCGATAATCTACACAAAATTGCAGCATGCCTTCTTTTTTCTTCACCAGTACTACAGGGGCCGCCCATGGACTTGGACTCTCACTAATTATGCCCTTTTTCAGCATTTGGCCCAGCATACTTTTTACCTCTTGGTATATTTGTGGGGGTATTTGACGGTACTGTTCCCTTATGGGCGCCGCACTCCCCGTCGGTATTTCATGGGTAATGATGGTGGTGCAGCCAAATTCAAACTCATGATGAGCAAAGATGTCCCAGTATCGCCGCACTAAGGCCTCCACCTCTTGGACTTGTGATGGAGTAGGGTCAGACAGTTCAGCCCACATCTGCTCTAGTATCCGTCGCCCCTCCTGAAGTTGCTGAGTCTCTGGCGCCAAAGAAGAATCCACCTCCACTGTCCACGGATCTTCCTTCTTTACCATCGGCTGTAGAGCCTGAGGAGGAATAACTTCTTCAGGCATGCCCATAATCCAAGCAACTTCACTTCTAGGGACAATTGTAATGTCCTGTGCTCCTAGGTTGACACAGCGTACAGGGACCATTCCATCCTGGATTATAGCTAGGGAGCAGGCTGCAAGGATCCCGGACGGTAGTTGTTTAGAAATAGAAGGGTCAACTTGAATCTCCACCCCCTTAAGTGATAAACGGGCCCGGACAGGCAGAGTCAGCATGGTCTGCCTCGGTGACAGAACAAGTTTGGTTGAAGCGGGGACAATCACTTTCCCTAGTGTTCTTCAGTCACTGGCGGACACTTGAGCTTGAGCCACGTGAATCAACTGCTGGAATGCTCTCCTTTGTGGGGTGTGCGGGCTCCACTGCTTCAGGACTGCATCCGAGGACTCACTGATGAGGAGGTTGCTGAAATCTTTTAAGACATTCATCCCCAGCGTGACGGCATGTCTACTATTTTCTTCACAATGAGTCGATAACACACCTTTCCGTCCCAGGTCTTAACCACAGAGGGTTATATGCATCCACACCACTCCTGCGACCGGAATGGGCAAGTGATTGGCAGCCGTCAGCTTTATTACCGGGCCCCACGCAGGCCTCATTACTTAGGGAAAATGTCGCAGGAAATAAGCCTCCGGCATTGTAGTCACCTGGGAGCCTGTATCCACCAGACAACATATGGATCGACCATCTTTTTCGGCCCAAACCAGAGGGCACACTGAGACTTAATTTGTGGGACTTTCACTACTCCCTTGTAACTGTTCAGGCCCCAGGCGACGTCCCCCAGGCTCGGAGCCTTTTAGTTTAACGGACGACGGGGTTGAGGCTTCCCCGATGTGGACACTCTCTACTTATATGTCCCAGCTCCCCACAATTAAAGCAAGTAAGGGGTCTCTGCCTATGGAACATTCTGGACTCCCGTCGTACGTCCGGGTTACTCCTGTCCCCAGTCAGATTTGAGGTGCCCCCAGCCTTCTTTACCTCTGCCAACTCCCCCCTAATGTCTTGAAGCTCTTTCCACAATTGTTCCACCCATTGGGGTTCGGAGATCTGGCTTACGGTCACCTCACCACTCCGGACCTTCCCTACTGGAACTCTCACCCCTTGTTCCTGCTCTCGCATACGGGCTTCGCTCCCTATCTCAGAGGTCAGGCAGGAGTTCACCCACAACCGCTCATGTAGTGCCTGTTTTGTCAATACATCCCGCAGGCCTGTTACCAACTGGCCCCACAGCATCACGTCCGTAGATCCTACACCTGTGCAGTCCCTTCTAATTATGGCAGTGTGGAACTCCTGCAGGGCATTCATGTACTGTGTCACAGTCTTCACCTCCCTCTGCACTCGACTGAGCAACCGCATCCATAGTTCCCCTATCTCCATGGGATCCACGTGAGTCTCCTCCAAAATTTGCAAAACCTTATTAAAGGTATCCTGTTCCCTGGGGGGGTTGTAGCATAATCGAGTCCCTGGCCTCTCCTTCCAGTGCCATAATGGCCACTTCGGATTCCAATGCAGGGGTCATGGGATGCATTCTCAGCATCCCCCTCATGCCTTCAGTCCAGCTTCATAACATGATATTGTTCCCCAAAAATTTAGGAAGATTATTCAACATTGATACTAGTGAAATGGTGGTCCTGGAGCAGACATCAACTGCTTGATCCGCCGCCTCCATGCTGCTCGACTGCATCCTGCCGACTACGGCAAGTGAAAGGTACAGGCAGGTACGCGGGATGCAGTGACACACAGGATACTGATCAAGAGTTAACAGGGGGGATTTATTACAGGGATACTCCACGCAGGGAGATAGTAATTGGGGAAATGGATTGGAAAAGGCTAAACAGCAAACAATGGTTCAATAACCGCTGGCACTTATCCGTCAGTTGCTCTCAGGCGATCAAGGAGAACAGGATCCGCGATGACGTTGGAAGTGATGGGTGAAGACTCTGGCCTGGTCCCGGAGAAACGTAAGACACTGGCTCTGACCCGTTACGACATATCCTGACGCTCCTGGAGGTGTTCAGAAGGTCCCGGTGCGAAGCCTCAGTGTAGGGGAAGCTGAAGGCCCCCGAAAGCAAGGGCCGTGAGACACGTGAGAGCCCGGGAGGGAGTCAGCCGACCCCGAGTCTGTTCCCAGGTCCGATCCACAACAATACCACCTGTAGACCGTGGCATGGTGCAGTATGTCCCTGAAGTTTCGGGGGTAGAAGTGGTATCGGTCACATGCTGGAAACAGTCTGACTGCATGTGTCTGGAGGTCCGGCCGTCCGGTCTGGCTTGCAGGAGCTCCAGTGAGGAGAGATACTAACTTTCTCCTGTTGCGTGCTCTGTCTTCCTGCCAAAAGCCCTGCTTTCCCACGCTCTGCCCCTTTTATATCTGATCCACCCCCTGCAGTCAGATGCAAAGGTCTGTCCAAGCTAGAAACTCTTCCCCCCAGCAACAAAGTTGTCAGTCTCAACAGTTCCAGCCCAGATATTAGAGGAATGTCATGGACCCAGTACATCTCCCTCAACTAGCCCAGGACTGGGATTACTATAGTTGTAGGAAAGAGGGAAATAGGAGTGCAGCAAAGGCCAGACAGGTGTTGGTGGTAGGGGATTTTATAATTAGGCAACAGACAGGGTCATCTGCCATTGAGATTGTGAATGCCGAACAGTGTGTTGTCTGACGGGTGCTCGGGTTCGACATATTGCCGATCAGATAGATAGATTTCTGGGTGGGGCAGTGGGAAACCCAGCGGTCTTGGTACACATAGTTACCAATGACAAAGTTAGATGGAGGTGGAAGGTCCTTAAGAATGATGACAGCGAACTAGGAGAGAAGCTGAAGACCAGGACCTCAAAGTGATATTTTCATAAATACTCTCAGTGCCACAACAGTCACTGGAAAGACAGTGAGAGCTAAATAAGTGGCTTCAGTGTGTCTCACGGGCATTACTGCACATGACCAGCACCATGTCACAAGGTATTTATACATAAATAGTATTCAGATATTAAATAACCGTATACCTTGTTTTGACCATTGTAGTTGTCAGTAAGTTTAGACTGGTTACTATAGTTATCTTTCTGACACTCAGACTGCATGGTTTCTTGCCCAAGGATATTAGTCTGATGGTTTATTAGAACCAGTCTATCATAGGATACTTTGGAAGTTCAGGGATTTTCCTAAATTCAGACTGAGTTTTCCTGCCTTAGGATATCAGTCTGACTGTGTATTGGTGATAATTACAGCTATCTTTACCTTTTCTCATTTTTTCATTGTAGTCTTAGTTCTGCTATTTTAACTGATAGCTTTTCTCCTTTATTATTAGGCTCTTGGTCTTTATTATTCTAGTTGTTCTGTGTAATATGTCTAGTGAGATGCATTCTTTCTGTTTGGCACCATATTTACCATCTCTCTATTACACCGATATCTTTTAGCTGCTATTTCTATATACCTCACATTTATAACTGTGTAATTTTTGTCTAATTAATATTCGCAATCAATTTATAATTGTTGAAAATCCTCTCTATTTATTGTATTGTGGATCTCTATGCTATACACTATACAATTGATTGTTGATATGTCATTTGACACCACTAGCCATCTATAGCCTTTGAGATCTGTTTTTTTGATTTAAGCCTCCTAATCTAGCTGAACAGGTAGAGGATGAACGGCTGCAACAAATTAAAAAGGCAGCAAACAGTAATAGGATTCTTATAAATGTTCTTTACAGTTAGAGCAGTCAGACTGTGGAATGCCCTACTGCAAGAAGTAGTAATAACAGACACTATAAGAGTGTTTAAAAAGGGCTGGATGATTTTCTTGATATACATAACATTGTAGGTTATAGTTAAATTAGTGACCTAGGTTTTTTTTAAACCTTTCTTGACTATACTGCTCAAAAAATTAAAGGGAACACTTAAACAACAGAATATAACTCCAAGTAAATCAAACTTCTGTGAAATCAAACTGTACACTTAGGAAGCAACACTTATTGACAATCAATTTCACATGCTGTTGTGCAAATGGAATAGACAACACATGGAAATTATTGGCAATTATCAAGACACACTCAATAACGGAGTAGTTCTGCAGGTGGGGACCACAGACCACATCTCAGTACAAATGCTTTCTTGCTGATGTTTTGGTCAATTTTGAATATTGGTTGTGCTTTCACACTCGTGGTAGCATGAGATGGACTTTACAACCCACACAAGTGGATCAGGTAGTGCAGCTCATCCAGGATTGCACATCAATGCGAGCTGTGGCAAGAAGGTTTGCTGTGTCTGTCAGCGTAGTATCCAGAGTCTGGAGGCGCTACCAGGAGACAGGCCGGTACACCAGGAGACGTGGAGGGGGCCATAGGATGGTAACAACCTAGCAGCAAGACTGCTAGCTCCACCTTTGTACAAGGAGGAACATGAGGAGCACTGCCAGAGCCCTGCAAATTGACCACCAGAAGGCCACAAATGTGCATGTTTCTGCAAAAACGGTTAGAAACGGACTGTTCTGAGGGCCCGACGTCCACAGATAGGGGTTGTGCTCACAACTTAACAAACTTAACAAAATTCGCCACTGGCGCCCTGTGCTCTTCACAGATGAAAGCAGGTTCACACTGAGCACGTGACAGACGTGATGGAGTCTGGAGACGCCATGGAGAGTGATCTGCTGCATGCAACATCTTCAGCATGACCGGTTTGGCAGTGGGTCAGTAATTGTGTGGGGTGGCATTTCTTTGGAGGGCCACACAGCCCTCCATGTGCTCTCCAGAGGTAGCCTGACTGCCATTAGGTACTGAGATTAAATCCTCAGACCACTTGTGAGACCATAAGCTGGAGCGGTTGGCCATGGGTTCCTCCTAATGCAGGACAATGCAGACCTCATGTGGCTAGAGTGTGTCAGCAGTTCCTGCAAGATGAAGGCATTGAAGCTATGGACTGGCCTGCCCTTTCTCCAGACCTGAATCCGATTGAGCACATCTGGGACATCATATCTCGCTCCATCCACCAATGTCACATTGCACCACAGACTGTCCAGGAGTTGGCGGATGCTTTAATCCAGGTCTGGGAGAAGATCCCTCAGGAGACCATCTGCCACCTCATCAGGAGCATGCCCAGGCATTGTACAGTAGGGAGGTCATACAGGCACGTGGAGAACACACACAATACTGAGCCCCATTTTGACTTATTTTAAGGACATTACATTCCACTTTAATTTTGTGTGTGATTCCAAATTCAGGCTTCCATTGTGTTAGGGGCCTGCGGAACGCACCTAATAGATATTAGGGAGAGGTCCACCATGCAGGCAGAGCCTGCTGCTAGTAAGATGGCGTAAATAAGCAGTATGAGTGAACTCTGTTATCCCGCAGAATCGCAGATGTAAACGCCGTAGCACTATATGGCGATATAAGCAGACTCTGTTAATTCACAGAGCCGCTGTAACAAAAACTGTATCCTGTTAGACTCACAAGGGACACAGATGACTGCTAAGCGGATTGCAGTCTGTGGTCATGCAATCAGAACCCAAGCAATAATCTCCTCACCGGAGTAGCCGGTATTCTAGTGGCGTTTTCAGCCGAGCCCTGAACACGTGCATACAATCTCCTCACCGGAGGTGCCGGTATTCTAGGGGCTTATTTCAGCCAGACATAACCACATGCATACATGACCACACTGGTGCAAGCACGTAACAGATTTGATACTAGCGCACGGCCGTGCGGTAAGGACAGCCTTTTATAGCAGCCACGAGAAAAAGACCTTCCAGGAAGGACCAATGGGAAGCTGCTTCAGAACATCAACAGCCACAGGACCTTCCTGAAGGACCAATAGGAGTGGCAGCTGTATCTGAGCATGTGACCCCTGATCTCCAATGGGATATCTTGCCCTGGGCATGCTCAGATGAAGCAACAAAGGACTTAGTCCCAAATCTGCCTGCTCCAACACTGGTTGCAGCAACAAGTCTCTGCACAGTACTGGGCCAGGCAAGACGCTGGGACCTACGTCTCTGCTGAGCAGGAACCACTGCGGCCGAAGACAGATGGGGGACCGCAGCGGGAGCAGCTCGAGATTCCCCCTGTGCAGGAGTGGGAACTCGAACCCTAACACATTGGTTAATAAATTTGTTTTCTATTGATGATTTTTGTGTGATTTTGTTGTTAGCACATTCAACTTTGTACAGAACAAAGTATTCAATGAGAATATATCATTCATTCCGATCTAGGATGTGTTATTTGAGTGTTCCCTTTATTTTTTTGAGCAGTGTATATTACTGCCTGGTGAAATGGATCCTTTAAGCATTTGGTGTAGATGAACAGTAGTAAGGCAGCAAAGACAGATGACATGGATGCAGCATGGCAATTTAGTTGTAGCAAAGGAGGCTATAGAGACTAGCTGACAATTGAAGGAGTTGATAATAAATTCACTGCAAATGTGGGGGTTCAGTAGTGAAACTGACAAGGCAGAATCAAAATAATGGCATAGCAAAATAGACTTAATAGTGAGGCTGAGCAAAGTATCCCACAGAGCCACAAAGACCTTTTCAAAACTGTGGTAAGCAGTACAGTAGAGCTGATTTCATTAGGTCAAGAGTCTCACCGTGGCAATAAACCAGATTCCAGTAATGTAGCAGAACTGAGCTGGTCAGGTGACTCATTCTGACTATAAAGCCAGTTTGAGTTGGTCATGTCGGTTTATGTAGAAGATCCTAGTGATGTAGAAAAGTTGAGAAGGTCAGAAGACTAACTGTGGAGATGTAGCAGGGCGGTAGCGTTCAATGATGTATCAATGCTGGATTAGAAACAAAGGTAGTATGCAAGGTACCAGTGGTATAAGTGACATGGACTTCAACCAAATAAAAATTCATTGCAGGGGCCTGCCACTGAGCTAGCCTACATGGTAAGATGCCAGATATCTCTATACCATGCATTGATATCATGATAGCCCAGTATTTACAAGAACCAAGGCAATCAGTCATAGCAGGAAAGTGGCAAGAGAGCCCAGTGATGAATTCAGGAGAGGTGTGTAATCACAGATAGTAAGCAAGGTGACTCAGTGGTTATTACTAGTGATGAGCGAACAAGCTCGGAAGTGCTCAGTGCTCGCCTGAGTATCTCGCTGCTCGGCGAGTGCCGAGCATTTCGGGGTTGCCCTGCATGTTTGGCGCTCTCTACAGAGCCAATCAACATTCAAGGATTGTCTGCCACACACTGTAGTGCCGCAGCCATGTTCGTTGTGGCATTACATTGATTGACTGGCCACACAGCGTCATCAGGTCTATAGGAGACCGGGCGGCGCCCTGCTCGTTACAGTCTGCTCCAGACTTAGGCAGTGTAGGGAGAGTTGCTGCAGAGATAGGGACAGATTTAGTGGTGTATAAGTTAGTGTGGATATACCATATTAAATACACTAATCCATCTAAACCAACGGTCCTTCTGAGTACTACTTACGGTGTATACAGATATCAGTGCTAGGTAGGCAGGCAGTGTATGTGGCATACTTCATTGCATACAGTCTGCTATTACTGCCTATTACAGATACAGTATTTACCGTATATACGTAGCCCCAGGTATCAGTGGCCAGGAATAATTTTTTTGTATCTTAATCCTGATTATTTTCTTCAAAAGCAATCCAGAGCACACATTTTTTTTGCTCCTTTTGCTTGTTGGCACTGTAGAATACAGCCAGATCCTTTCCTTTTATCAGCGTGAAAATCCAGCTGTACTAAACAGGGGTTTGGCCATCACAGTGATCACATCTGAGTGCGCAGAAAATTCTGTTATTTCTGGGCTACTGTAAAAAATTTTTGCAGTGTCTTATACAAGTTATTGACACTTTGTGGGTTGAAAACCAGGGTCCAGGAACAGTGTCTGCTGGTGACACCCCTGCTTCTTCCGCTGTTGTGCATGCAAGCCAATCCCCTGTCCATGGTGCATACTAAGATGCCTCCTGCCTTGCACGTGTCGTTGCACACACTCAACTAGCACCATCATCAAGCACGTCCATGTTCCTGTGCAAGTGCAGCGTTCAGTTGTCCATAACCCAGTCCTTGGAACGCAAGCGCAAATGCGCAGCCAACGCCCCACATGTCACTCTACTAAACTCACATTTTGTGAGTGCTTGTGCTTGAAATGTTGCCTTTAAGGTTCATGGATACAGAAGCATTCCGCAACCTGATGGCGGCGGCCGTCCCTCGTTACTCGGTCCCCAGCCGCCACTATTTCTCCCAGTGTGTCATCCCCCATTACACAAGCACGTGTCCGACAACTTTATCCTTGCCCACAACAATGCAGTTACTGGGAAACTACACCTTACCACAAACACGTTGACAAGTGCTTGTGGGCAGGGACAGTACATAACACAGTGGAAGCCAGGACCCAGTCGGACCTTGGGATGGAACACGTCCTCCCAACCCTGAGGATTGCGGGCTCTACGTCAATCAGGGTAGCCCCGCAGTGTACAGCTCCTGCACTTCCTCCTCCTCCTCCTCTTGAGCCTCCATCTGTGAAATGACCACATCAGTCACAATCTGGAAGAACTGCAGCAATGCCTCAGCCAAGCTGCAACAGGCTGTGCTGAAGCTAATATGCTTAAGTGACAAACCGTAAAATTCTGAAAAGTTGTGGACAGCTCTGAAAGAGCAGGCAGATCAGTGGCTGACACCGCTAAACCTACAACCAGGCATGGTCGTGTGTGACAATGGCCGGAACCTGATGGTGGCTCTGAGGCAAGGAGAGCTCACACACATACCATGCCTGGCCCATATGCTTAACCTCATGGTTCAGCGGTTTCTCAAAACCTACCCGGAGCAGCCGGATCTGCTTGTCAAAGTACGCCACCTGTGTGCCCATTTTAGAAAGTCAGCTACAGCTTCCATCATCCTTGCTGTGCTTCAGCTTTGTTTACAGCTTTCGGCTCACCGACTGGTGTGTGATGTCCCCATGCATTGGAACTCTACACTACAGATGTTGGGAAGGATTTGTGAGCAGAAGAGGGCAGTTGTTGAGCACCAGCAACAACAAGGCCGTTGGTATTCTGTTAAGACTCCACACATAAGACCTCAGGAGTGGACATGGATGTCAGACATATGTTCCATCCTCCAAAATTTGAAGACTCCACCAAGATGGTTAGCGGCGATGATGCAAAAATTAGCATCACCATCCCGCTTCTCTGTCTTCGGAAATGCTCTCTACTCACAGTCAAAGAGGAGGCATTGCAGTTGGAGCACGATGAGATGGAGCAAGGAACCATGATACAGGGTGATTACACTGCCGAGTGTTCAGCCTCAACACTGCAATGCTCTAATGCAGGTTTTTCATCCTCATCACTGCAATTCTCCACTGCTGGGTGTTCAGCCTCATCACTAAAATTCTCCAGTGCAGGATCTTCAGGTTCAACACTGCAATGCTCCACTGCCGAGTCTTCATCCTCAACACTGCAATTCTACAAAGCAGGTTCTGCAGGCTCAAAACTGCAATGCTCCACTGCCGGGTCTTCATCCTCAACACTGCAATTTTCCAATGCAGGTTCTTCAGGTTCAACACTGAAATGTTCCACTGCCGAGTGTGCAGCCTCAACACTGCAATGCTCCAATCTGGGTCTTCAGCCACAACACTGACATTTTCCAATGCAGGTTCTTCAGGCTCAACACTGCAATGCTCCACTGGCAGGTGTTCATCCTTAACACTGCAATGCTCCAATGCGGGTTCTTCATCCTCAACACTGCAATTCTCCACTGCAGGGTCTTTAGCCTTAACACTGACATTCTTCACTGCCGGGTCTTCATCCTCAACAATACAATTCTCTAACGCAAGTTCTTCAGGCCCAACACTGAAATGCTCCACTGCTGGGTGTTCACTTTAAACACTGCAATGCTCCACTGCCAGGTCTTCATCCTCAACATTGCAATTCTCCAGTGCAGGTTCTTCAGGCTCAACACTGCAATGCTCCACTGCCGGGTGTTCTTCCTCAACGCTGAAATTCTCCAGTGCAGGTTGTTCAGGCTCAACACTGCAATGCTCCACTGCCGGGTGTTCTTCCTCAACACTGCAATGCTCCAATGCAGGTTCTCCAGGCTCAACAATGCAATGCTCCTCTACCAGGTGTTCAGCCTCAACACTGCAATGCTCCAATGCAGGGTCTTCAGCCTCAACACTGCAATTTACTGCATAGGCAAACCGTATGGGAGTACCTACTTGCTATTAATGGGAACAATGCTTTCAGGTGGCCATCCAGTGCGTCTGTTCTAAGAGATTTTGGGGTGCGTGTACCTTTGGGGCATTCAAATGCATTCAATGCATAGGTAAACAGTATGGGAGCACCAAATTACTAATAATGGGAACATTTCTTTTAGGTGGCCATCCTGTACATCTGTTCAAAGGGTTATTGGTGTGCATCCAAATTTGGAGAAGGCATTGCATTCACTTTATGGGCAAACAATATGGGAGTAACAAATTACTAATAATTAGAGATGAGCGGTGTTCGACTCGAACTGTTCGCCAATCTCAAATTCGAGCTGTTTTGGGCGGTGTTTGAGCCGTTCGACGAACCCGAACGATTTGGAAAAAATCCGGCTGTTCGAGGTTATGTTCGATAACTGTTCGTGCACCAAAATCGTAACTGGATTTTTTCACAGTAATGCTGATAATCAATGTTAATACACAGTTTGAGTGTACAGCGGGGTGGGGGGAGGGGCATGGGATGGATCTCTGCAGAAATAATGAAGATCTCCTTTTATTTTTATTTTTCCCGCATTTCCAGCAGGGAGGTGCAGTCTGTCAGCCTATCAGCAGCGCACACACGGAGCGAAGTGCTTTTTTTTCACACAAGCAAGGGTATGTGTCATTGGCTGTGTATGTCACATGTCCTTGCCCTATAAGACCCAGCCATTTTCCCCGTCGCCACCATTTTCTCACTAGTGCAACTAAGTGTTAGACGGCACTGCTGCTGCTGTTAGCGCTATATTGTAACTGTGAATTGCAAGCAAATTTTCTCTTAAATGAACAGAAAGGTTTAGGGAGTAGGGACTAGTTTGTAATTGCAGCATTTTTGAGGGCTAGGTTACAGCAGTTCCTAGCACTTTTAGCAGGCAGGTCTGTGCTCTTAAATAGACAGATAGGTTGGGAGTAGTGACTATTTGTAATTTCAGCCCTTTTGAGGGCTAGGTTACATCAGTCCCTATCACTTTTTGCCAGGCAGGTCTGTTTTAGTGCTGTGCAAGTGATTTTCACAGCATTTGGCTAAATCTAGCTAAGCAAATCCTTTTGGACCTCTTGCAGTATGTGTTAGTCAGTGGAGTAGCCTATCTGTGTTGCAAGCTACACCACCTGTGCATGTAATACAAATTTTTTACTGCACCTAGCCAAGTAAAACCTTTTGGGCATAGTAGCAGTGTGTGGTACTCATTCTATTAGGCCATCTATACCAAGCTCCACCACCTGTGTATCTAATACAATTGTTTTACTGCTTCTAACCCAGCCAATCCTTTTGGGCTAGTACCACAATTTGGCCACTCAGCTCTGCTCGGTTTCCATCCATCATTTTTTGTGCATTCTTGCTGCACTACCTGCAACATGACCCTCGAATTGTCAGAATTCGAAATAATCCTGACTACTGGGTAGACACACTCTTAGATCCCAGGTACAAAAGTAAATTTGCCCAAATAATTCCTGCCATAGAAAGAGATTCACACATGCAGGAGTATCAGCAGAGACTGTTGCAAAATCTTACATGTGCTTTTCCACAAAACACCAGTGGTGCACGTAGTGAATCTCACAGTTCTAACTTGCCAACCATGGGACTGTCGAGTCTTCAGCACTCAAACCGTAACAGAAACACAGTATCTGCTGGTGTTAATAGCAATTTTGCGGAATCCTTTCACCACTTTTTTAGCCCATCCTTTGCAAGGCCACAGGAGACAAGAAGTCAGACACATAGTCAATGCCTAGAGACGATGGTACAGGAGTATCTCCAAGTGAACATCGAAGCCATAACTGTGTCACTGGACCCTTGCTCTTTTTGGGCTTCCAATCTGGATAAATGGCCGGAGATCGCCACTCACGCCTTGGAGATCTTGTCATGCACCGCAGCTCTCTGAACGTGTATTCAGCGCTGCTGGTGGTGTGCTGACAGGTAAGTGCACGCGGCTGTCCACTGACAATGTAGACAGACTCACGTTCATAGAGATGAACAAATCATGGATCCGCAAGGACTTTTCTACTCCTGTGTCATCCTGGAAAGAGTAAAAGCTTGAGGATTTGTTAAAATCACTTCACCAACCATTTTAAGCAACTCTGGGGCAATTGATGCCACTTAAGTGGTGTCTGTGCCCCAAATTTTTTGAAAAAATGGAGACTCCTTTTGGAGTCCCCTTGCTGTGTTTTATGTGACGTTGGCATCGTCAATTACAGGTGGGTTGGGTCTTTCCCCCCTTTTTAACCGTAAGAAAGGACATACATTATGACTTGGGGTAACACAGATGGTTGAGTCTGAAGAGCTGTTTACTC
>VIAB01023355.1:17454-30279 GCA_009801035.1 Oophaga pumilio | reverse complement strand
CCAACGGTAGGTTGCTACGCTGGAGCCTTGCCCTACAGCAGTACAACTTTGCAACACAAGAAAGGCAGCGACCATGGGAATGCCGATGGGTTGTCTCGGCGTGGCGAACCCGCTGAGGTGCGCATGGCGGATTACCGACAGGTCATGCCTCCTTAGCACACTCTAAGAGGGGGAGGTGTGATGATACCCTGGAATGGGAGCTCCATTCCTTGTGCTGTTCTAGAACTTTCCACAAAGAGAACTACGACCCCATTGTGCTTTGGCCAGTACAGAGATGGACTGGAAAATCAGTCCTTAATCCTTGCTGCTGACAGCCCACAGCCTGCAAAACCCCCTCCTACTCTCTCCCTCTTACTCGCTCCTTCCTTTCGCCCCCACCTCCAGGAATTTCTTTGTCTCCTCAGACCTGCAGTTTGTCCTATAGCTTATCATGGGAATTCATTCTTTTGGTCATAACTCGCGGGGAGCTTATGTTAGAGACACGAAAGCTACTGTTCTGAATCATGCGTCCATCAGGCGTCGTTACTGTGATACTGGTGCATTCGTAAGTACAATGGAACCAGAGATATGAAATACTCTGGTGCAGAGTGGACTATCTCATCCGAGTTTGGACTCATTAGAACAGTCATTTCAGAATAAGATCACTGATAGATCTGCCGTTATTCTGCTAGGTCCGCCCGCCGAGTTATGGTCTTTATAAGTTTCCAGAGCTTAAAACTGTAACTTCGAGCTATGAGAGGTGGCCAGAAAACCATCCTCTTTTGTGAGGTCACAAGCCAGGGGTATAAGTCTGCAAACTAGCCCCCCCTGCCAAATCTAGCTGGAGATGACCTGACTGAAAGAACTCCAAATGAACTATGACGTGTGCCTCCTCCCCCCAGCTTGTCTTGCCTGCAAGTAACCAAGTGTCATTTAAGTTTTTCACCTTTAACTCTGTTTTGTTTTAATTGCATTGTTCATAATTGTATTGTCTCAGCTTGTTACCTCTTTTTATACTGTATAAACACTGCCTGCATTTTAGGAATAAACATATAAAATTATTAGTTTGGTTCTCCTGCTCTATAAACGAATTAGCACGTGCCTGAAGTAACTACGCTACTAATTCGGGGTTGCTACGGACCCTCTTGATAAATTGTTCATTAACAAAATCGTAGCTGGTGGCAGCTAAAAAGAAGGTGAGTAAAGTGTTGACCTATTGGGTGGCGTTGGCAGTGACGGAGCGGGTTTTATAAGTGTATTGCCTGGCTGCGGCCAGGAGTAATTATAATTCCCTTACTGCAGCGTGCCCAATAGCCAGCACACATCCAAGCGGCCCATCTGGCGACTAATTATCCCAGGTGCAGTTGCCTGACTGACCTGGGGCTAGAAGGGGGCGCCAGAGAGCTGCAAGTTCCTAAGTGGAAGTGGGATAATGATAAATCCCTGCTGATTATTCCTGACACATTGGGTCGGACGGCAGCAGCCGTCGTTGTGTGTGCCGTTTTCATCGCATTCTTCTTCTAGCACTATCTGCAACATGATTGTTGCCCGTATTGTTCGGATTCGAAATAGTGCCGACTACTGGGTGGCCAGTCTGCTCAATCCACAAGTAAAATTTGCCAGTTACTTCCCCTGGAAAGGGACGCGCACAAGCTGCAGTATCAAAACATACTAGAAGACAATCTTGACAGTGGTTTTCCCCAAGACAGCAGTGAGGCACACAGTGTGCATTGCAGTGATAGGCTTCCAACCCGAGGAACGTTGAGTCATCAACGCAAAAACATTAAAAAAACATTAGCAGCCTTGCAGCACTGGAGACCTGGGTTCCAACCCCACCAAGGACAGCATTTGCAAGGAGTTTGTATGTTCTCCCCATATTTGCAAGGGTTTCATCAGAGTACTCCTTTTTCTTCCCACACTTCAAAGACATACTGATAGGAAATTTAGACTGTGAGTACCCTTGTATGGAAAACAATATCAGCAACAAAACATTTCAAACTGACATCTAGCCTGCTGTATAACGTTACTAAAAGAAGTATTTTTTTTTTTTACTGTGGATGAGGCCTGTAAACAATAGAATATATGCTCAAAACAATTTCAAACTCAGATCTAGCCTGCTACATCACATTTGTCACAGAAAAAAAATATTTTTTTACTCTTTACTCATGAGCTCTGCAGACAGCTGAATTTCATCGCCACTAAATGAAAAGGTGGGATATGATTGATGAATCACGTTAGCAACTGCCAAAAATACATATTTTTTATTTTACTGTGCAACAGGTCAAATCACAGAACAATTTCACAGCCACTAAGTGACAAGGTGGGATATGGTGTGCTGTATTATGTTTGTAACGGGAAAAAAATGTTTGTTTTTTTTTAAATCTGCATGAGCTCTGCAGACAGCTGAATTTCACCACCGCTAAATGACAAGTTGGGATATGGAGTGCTGAATCACGTTAGCAAATGCCCCCGATTTTTTTTTACTGCGCAACAGCTCAAATCACAGAACAATGTCACCGCCACTAAATGACAAGGTTTGTAACAGAATTTTTTTTTTAATCTGCATGAGCTCTGCAGACAGCTGAATTTCACCACCACTAAATGACAAGGTGAGATATGGCATGCTGAATCATGTTAGCACCTGCCAAAAATATATATATTTTTTTAACTGTGCAACAGGTCAAATCACAGAACAATTTCACCGCCACTAAATGACAAGGTGAGATATGGCGTGCTGTATCACTTTTGTAGAAAAATGTTTGTTTTATTTAATGTGCATGAGCTCTGCAGACAGCTGAATTTCACCGCCACTAAATGACAAGGTGGGATATAGCGTGCTGTATCACTTGTGTAACAGGGAAAAATGTTTTTCTTTTAATGTGTATGAGCTTTGAAGACAGCTGAATTTCACCACCACTAAATGACAAGGTGAGATATGGCATGCTGAATCATGTTAGCACCTGCCAAAAATATATATATTTTTTTAACTGTGCAACAGGTCAAATCACAGAACAATTTCACCGCCACTAAATGACAAGGTGAGATATGGCGTGCTGTATCACTTTTGAAGAAAAATGTTTGTTTTATTTAATGTGCATGAGCTCTGCAGACAGCTGAATTTCACCGCCACTAAATGATAAGGTGGGATACAGCGTGCTGTACCACATTTTGCAAGCGAAAAAAAAAAAGACTTAGACAGGTCTACTCGTGCATGGAGCACAACTGAAGCAGTGCACAACACACTTCCATGAAATGTGCCCTGCTGTCTGTCTGTGGACCTCAGTAATGGTACACAAAAAAAAATCTGATGGAAGGTTGATTTCACAGCCACACCGGATACTAGGTAGCTAAACTATCTGACTTAGAAACAACCGCCTAGCTAATTGGTTAAAATCTATCAGCACCCAGGACCAGTCCCTCTGCGCTGTGCTAATGACAAAATGTCCTGGGCAGCTGGCGATGATGGAGCAAGACGGGAGTCGTTGCATTGAGTACGCTGGTGTCTCTCTGGGACCACACGCAGAGACACTGGTCCTACAATGTCTAGTATCCCACCAAGTTTCAGTGATGCCTTTGACATCATATCACTCTTCCTGTGTCAGCAGCTCCAATTCTCCATGTTTGTGTCCCATGCTCTCGGCATTTGTATTCGCACACTGTAGTTGGTTTCTCTTGCACCCCTATTTTCATTCAGAGTTTGTTGTTTTTGTTCTATATTTCCACTTCTAATAGCAGGTTCTTTAAAGAATTCATTAGCTGAATATTTCTACCTGGCCATATATTTCCCATCCCATATTGCTCTAGTTTAAAGCTCTCCTGATGAGTGTAGCAAGGAGTCTACCAAATACATGTTTTCCTGTTTTCGGGAGATGCAACCCATCTCTAGCAAAACGCCGATCATACAGGTAATTCACTCCATGGTCAAGAAACCCAAAACGCTGCTCACGGCATCATCGACGTAGCCTGTTGTTCACCTGTAGAACCCTGTTCAATCTCCTTGGTCCATGTCCATCCACTGGGAGGCTGGATGAGAAGACGACCTGTTCTCCCATTTTCTTCACTTTCTGGCCTAGGTCTTCAAAGTCTCTGCGTATAGCTTCCAGGTCCTTTCTTGCTGTCATTTGTTCTTATGTGTATCAGAGACTGCAGGTCTCCTCACAGGGGAAACTCATCACTGCTCACATTACATAGATCTCAGCAGTGGGGGGTCTGCTGTATACCGCACATATGAGAGACAGACTGCTGTATACATCACTTAGGAGACACTAAGATTGCTGTGTATACATCATATAGGAGACACTGAGACTGCTGTATATACATCAAAGGAGAGACTGTGGCATATATATCACATTGGAGAGGTTGGGGCTGCCTCTGCTGCTGTCATTGACATTTGGTGGGAGTGGCGCACAGCGCACAATAACTCTTCCCACAAAGTATGTCATGACATTGGCACTGGGTAACATCAGGACATGATTCTTCATTGTATGAGCCGCAAGGTTCTGTAGTGAGTGCTCAGTGAACATGCTTGCAATATAAAGAGCAATTAAATGGCAAATAGTCGGAAAAACGCGGGAATCTGCCTGGGGCTGCAGAAAAAGACATTGCAGGCCAGAGGTTCTCCAGCCCTGTTACAGAGCATGCACACTCTCATTCTCTCTAATATTAAGGTTGGTGACACTGGAAACCCTCTTACCAAACTCTCCCCTCTCCAGTCTGTTTTGAATCCTGCAGCCAGGATCATATTCCTCACCAATCGTTACAACGATTCCTCTACCTTGTGCCAGTCATTACACTGGTTAGCCATTAACTCCAGAATTCAGTATAAACTTATTACCCTCACCCACAAAGCACTCCATGGCTCCGCACCACCCTACATCTCCTCTCTCGTCTCAGCCTACCATCCCACCCTTGCCCTCCGTTCTGCTACTGACCTGAGGCTAACCTCCTCAATAATCAGAACCTCCCACTCCCGTCTCCAAGACTTTTCACGTGCTGCGCCAATTCTTTGGAATGCACTAACCAGGTTAATACGATTAATCCCCAATATCCACAATTTTAAGCGTGCCCTAAAAACGCATTTCTTCAGACTGGCCTACCAGCTCAACGCATTAACCTAACTATCCCTGTGTTGCCCATTCAAAATTTTTTACCATAACCAGGTTCCTCGTATCATGTTCTCACCCGCTTTATGCTTTTAATAGCCCTCTGTGTCTGTACTGTTACATACTTAGGCCGATAAGGCCTCTTTCACACATCAGTTTTTTGCCGTTAGTCACGATCCGTCGCATCAGTTTTTTCATCTGTTCTTCCTGTTTTTCGACGGATCCATTTTTTATACTATACTACAGCACAAAGGCACTAATCATAGCGGCACAAGAGCAAGCACTAAGTACCAGATTCATAGAAGCAGGGATATACCACATAAGACAAGACCCAAGGTGCAGACTATGCAAAGAAACCTCAGAAACCGTCCAACACATAGTGGCAGGATGCAAAATGCAGCAACAGCATATACCGAACGACACAACCAAGTAGCGGGAATTGTATACAGGAACATCGGCACAGCATATGGGCTAAGTCCTCCTAAGTCCAGGTGGGAGACCCCAGAGAAAGTGGTGGAGAATGAAAGGGCTAAAATCCTGTGGGACTTCAAGATCCAGACGGATAAGCAGGTGTTGGCTAACCAACCAGATATTGTGATAGTAGACAAGGATCAGAAGATGGCAATGATAATAGATGTGGCAGTGCCAAGTGACAGCAACATCAGAAAGAAGGAATATGAGAAGCTGGAGAAATACCAGGGCCTCAAAGGAGAACTGGAGAAGATGTGGAAGGTGAAGGCAACAGTGATTCCAGTGGTGATAGGAGCACTTGGAGCAGTGACCCCTAAGTTGGAAGATTGGCTACAACAGATCCCAGGAGCAACATCTGAGCTCTCTGTTCAGAAAAGAACAATGCTGGGAACAGCTAAGATCCTGCGCAGAACCCTCAAACTCCCAGACCTCTGGTAGAGGACCCGAGAATGAGAAAGGACAACAAAGACCACCTCCAGTGGGGGCGAGAAGGAAGTTTTTTTATATTTCATAGAGATATAGATAGCAGAATAGGTGAAAATGCAATTGTCGGCATCTGTAAAATCATTACAGAGCCCGACAGGATATGACACATGGTTACATGCAGTAAACCATTGCATATCCGTTATTTTTTTATATGTCCCTCACTAATAATGTTAGTAGTTAGTAGTGTGTGTGTGTAAAATTTCCATTCTAGCATACGACGGACGGCGACGGATCCGTTGCTGTCCGTTTTTCGACGTACACAAAAAAGTTCCTTTGTCTTTTGTCTCTGGCCGACGGACAAACAATTTTCGACAGATCCGGCAAACGACGGACGAAACGTGAGGCCATCCATCGCAATCCGTCGCTAATACAAGTCAATGAGAAAAAACGGATCCAGCGGCATCAGTCACCGCATCAGTCGCCGGATCTGTTCTTTTCAAAATTCAACGGATTGTGACTGATGGCAAAAAACTGATGAGTGAAAGGGGCCTGACCAGTCGATGCAGCATTACAGGAACCCCCGATTCTTACACTATGGCTGGTCCGAGCAATGAAAGCCATTGTCACCATCCACCTTCCTCATAGATTGTAGCTTGGGAGCAGCAGGGCCTCATTCCTCTTGGTATCTTCTATGATCTGTGTTTATTGTTATGCTGTAATGTCTATTGTCTGTACAAGTCCCCTCTATAATGTACAGCGCTGCGGAATATGTTGGTGCTATAGAAATAAAATTATTATTATGAACTTATTTACTTTTTTTCAAATAAATAAATTGATTTTATGAAGCACCAGATTTTCTGAAAACTTTGTATGATTTTAAATGGAGCCAGCGAGGAGTCCAGAGCAGCCGTCACATAAGGGACACAGACTCACCTTCGTGGATGTAACATTCAGAGATAAGCGCTTTTTTCTTATGCATCTAGTAGTTTCATTCTGTTGTAATGTTTTACAGACATGGACTCTCTGGGCACATACCATATGCCTTCCTTATCTTCCCTGGATAGATATATTGCAGCTAGCAGCTACTGCCTACAACTTCCATCTGTCCATCATCCTCCGCCCTTCCAGGGGTTACATGCACAGAAAGGAATGCAGACTAGCGCTTTCGATTTTTCGGACCTCTTCTGCTTATTTTTATCTTCTTTATGAAGATTTGATATAGTCATTAATATTGTTTTCAAATGCTGCTGGCACCAACAACACTGACGGAGCCTTGGTCTGCTTACATGGACTGACTTTCATCAACCTGTGGTCTTTAAAGGGAACCATCACCATGAAAATGCCATCCAGTCTGCAGGCGACATGTTCTAGAGTAATACAAAAGATATGGGGCAGAAGCCCCTGCCAGCTCACCAAACCAAGCACCGGAGCTCGGAATCTGAAGTCCAGACCAAGACGTGCAGCAGAGGAACATGTTCTAGACCAGGGGGAGCTGAGCCGATAGTTTAGTGAGACAACACTCAGTGTAACCTGCACCTTACTAATTTAATCCTATATTCTTTTTGCAGTTTTCGGTCCTGTAAGCGGTCACGTTAGTGATGGCCAGCTTTCTTAGTGCATGCAGAGGTCAGTCACTGATAGGACCACCCACATGACCGAACATCCCAGAAGGAGCAGAGGACTAAATTATGAAAACACGGTCTAGACAGAATCTTTCTTACAAAACTACAGTGCCTAGAAAAAAAAGACTTCATACCCCGTGACCTTTTCCACATTTTCACGTTACAGCCACAAACTTAAGAGGTTGTCCCCTACTAGGACGACCTCTTCATTGGAAATACATTATACATTCGGTCATTACAGGGATACTACTTAATAAATAACAAATTATCACAAGTCATTTATAATGCGAATATTTGTATGTAACCCCTTCTGATGTACAGCACCATGGAATAAATGGCGCTATATAAATATTAATAAAAATATACTTAACGCCAATCCAATCATAACTTCTGATTGATGACAAATTGTTTGACTATGAAATCAATAAAATAAATCATTGAAGCAACTACAACGACTTTGCTATGCTTATTGATGGATAAAGAAATACCTAGAATAAGATTCAACTGAGTAAAAGAAAGAGAATAGGAAGGAAAGAGTAAAGAAGGGAGAAGTCGTGGAGGGAGAGGGAAGCGAGGGGTGACGATCCCCGTCAGGCAGACCCACATACATCACAACAACAGACCACAAACCCAATCCATCAGCTCCATATGGTCAGGATGATCCAAGTAGAAATTACCTACAGTGTAGAGACGTCCAAGCTAGGATCCGATAACCAAGAGTCTAGTTCCGGAGTTTCTCTGAATGCAGTCCACGGGGCCCAAGTATTATAAACTTTGTCAGAGTTTCCTACTATTTGACCTATCATTTCTTCCCTTCTATAGATATCATTAAGTCCCGCAACAAATTCAGCACGTGAAGATTTCTCGTTTCCACAATCTGGGAATCAAGTTCCTGGTGGCGGTAAGGACATTTCGGAGGAGACTTCTCTGAAACTTAGGGACATGTCACTTAGGGATAGTAACGCTACTTCCATTGCAGGTCTGATCTGGGTAATAGATAATCTATTGTGGAGTTCAAAGACCGCTAGCTGGACAGGCAATTCCACCAAATATGAGGATATGTGCCTTCTTCTCTTAAACATCTCCAGCAAGTCTCCGGAATCAATGGAAACACGGTATGAACATTAGAGGGGCATCTGTACCACCCAGGAAGAATCTTACAGCTCCTCTCCTGCGATGTCGAGCATAATGATGACCTAAACGTGGACAAGGGGATCTTTGCTCTGTCCTCGGTCAATAAGGATTTCCCCAAGTCGATCTCCCACTTTGAGAAGAATGCTGGAAAGTCTTTAGGGGGTTTATCCCTCTTGAAAGAGTTTGTACAACAGAGAAACGGTGTGGCCCGGAGGGTTCGGGTTCGTTGCTATACAAAGAATTTCAAAGGGAGTCAATAATCTGCATACATCAGCAGTTTGTTTAGTAAACCACACAATCCAGCAGGTCTACCCATCTCCATACACAAAACCTTGTGTCAGATGAAAAGGTCCCACTTTACAATGTGAATCACACCCAGAGGTGGCCATATTGTGAGCAGCCTGCTCCTTTTAACTCTTCAGCTGCTCACAATTAGAACTGGCCCTAACATGGCCAATTAACCCCTCTTAGTACTATGTGTACTAGAGCATTACTCCAGGTTTATATCACAGAGGATATGCACCTCTGTGATAACCATCTCCCATCCAAGTGTCCAGCACCACCTTACAGTATGGAAAGTTCTTCAAGGAACTGTCTATTTCATTCTACTCTGCTGCTCGGCTCTAGTGCATGCCACTTGCAGACTGGGCTCTAATCTTCTGCTGTGCACATGTCCGGGCTCTTACGGAGAGTGCTGGTCCATACAAAACACAAGCTGACATGTCTGTTTTTATCCAGCAGCATTTATGACAAGGACAATACATGTCTATGGGTCCGAGAAAAACACATATAGCACACGTGACATCACTGTGTTGTGCGCGTTAATTTCATATTAAAACATAATTTCATTCTTTCTTTATCCATACCGGAAAAACAGGGCACATTTATGACACACTGATGGCACACTTATCTAAACCACTGATGACACAGGTACAGGTATTTCTGGTACCAGTTTTATATGGATGTATGGAGGGGGTTTTAGTCTGTATACACAGGCAGATATGTATGGATCGTCAGGTGCACATAGGCTACATTGTTCTCTGCAGTTCAAATCCAGTTTACACAGGGTGATGCATTTCTGAGAACGATGATCTGTTGTGCTGCAGAAATGATTATTTCACCTGATGAACAAGTGTTTTTCTCGTGTCGGGCCATTGGCAGCCCGTTTCTGGTGAAAGATTATTTGGCAGCACGGTGGCTCAGTGGATAGCACTGTACGGTGGCTCAGTGGATAGCACTGTACGGTGGCTCAGTGGATAGCACTGTACGGTGGCTCAGTGGATAGCACTGTACGGTGGCTCAGTGGATAGCACTGTACGGTGGCTCAGTGGATAGCACTACAGCCTTGCAGCTATGGAGTCCTGGGTTCGAATCCCACCTAGCACAACATCTGCAAGGAGTTTGTATGTTCTCCCCGTGTTTTGTGGGTTTCCTCCGGGTTCTCCGGTTTCCTCGCACACTCCAAAGACTGATAGGGAATCTAGATTGTGAGCCCCATCAGGGACAGCGACGATAATGTGTGCAAACTGTAAAGCGCTGCGGAATATGTTAGCGCTATATAAAAATAAAGATTATTATTATTGTGATAGAGCATTTTCCAGCTATTCTTTCAGCATATACAGTTCATAAACAGATGCATTTGCAGTATGACCGGCGGCACTAAATAGCTGTAGATCATACTTGTTTTATGATCAGCAGCTGTTTAATTGTCAAACATAAGCATCGCCTTAAAATGTAAACTAACAATATTAGAAATGTAGCATACAAAGAAAGCGCAAGCAGTCATAAAGTCCCATAAAATATAACTTTTATTAATATGTAAAATACAAAAATCCAGATTAACAGCATAAGGAAGGGGAGATGGGAACGTATATCCACTGCCCACAAGTAAACACCAAGAGGGCCAGAGGGAACCGCATAACTAAGTCACATAAAATATGTATTAATGGACCGATCAGTATCACAATATTGTGATATTATGTGGTATATATAGCACTTACTGGCTTCAAGGTAAGTAGCCAGGACAAAAAGTCAGCCGCACCACATGGCGGTATACATACAGATACACCATCACCCAAAAGTAAGGTAGACAATGGTACTAATAGTGTGGGTATATTACATAATGAGAAGACAAATAGCAGCGGTCACAGGTTATCAAGGTTATTACCTGAAAGTGGCAAAGTTCAGCGGTCCCGTGACTTAGTTATGCGGTTCCCTCTGGCCCTCTTGGTGTTTACTTGTGGGCAGTGGATATACGTTCCCATCTCCCCTTCCTTATGCTGTTAATCTGGATTTTTGTATTTTACATATTAATAAAAGTTATATTTTATGGGACTTTATGACTGCTTGCGCTTTCTTTGTATGCCATGTTCTATGCAGTTGGTCATTTTACATGATCCTTATATATATTGTGAGACAGTGAAGGGGTGCGTACTGGACGGGGTGTATATCTCGCCCAGGTTTCTTAGCTGGGTCGCATAAGGAATATAGGAGTGAAGGTAGAATGGCAGTACGACGTTCACTCCACTCCCCATCCAGTACAGGTTTGCAGCTCAACCCTGAGTGCACACAGCTGCTTAATTAAGCAGCCAGAAATAGGTGGTAGAGTTACACAGAGGGAGCTCTCAGTCTGGATCTGACTTCAGACGCTGTTGGAGTCTCCTGCAAGTCCACCTCCGGTAATGACAATATATGTGTTGTTGTGGCCAGGCTGCTAGAGCCTAGTTCACAGTAGTGAGGAAACTAACTGTGTTGAAGTTAGCAGCCTGCCAGGCTTAGGACTTTTGTTTATGATTTGGCTTATGTTTTGTTTGCTGTGGACTTTAATAAAACTGGTTGCGGCCAGTTGCACCAGTACTGCTGTCTGGACTCTTTATGCCACTCCGTCTACCCGAGACGGCGATCCCGGAGCTATATCCCCTGAAAAGCTTACAATATGTAGAGGGGATACTAACTATTAGTTTGGTGGACTTCCTTGATTCTTCCATGCATATATGTATATTATGTTTGTCTCACTTGTTTTCCAATATTAAAAATGTCCAAGAAAAAATTGTCACCAAAAACATGTGAAAAATGTGCGTAAATATTAACAAAGAATATAAAAAAATTAAGTCTGTACACTGCCGTGTCAGAAAGGGGAGAAAATACAAGTCAGATGTGTGATAGTTACCGATCCTGGCACAATGGCCCCACTAATGGACAGTCCTCCTCCTTGACATACAATGACCATTGCCAGAAAAAGTCTTCTAGATTACAGTGGATACATAGAAGAATTACACACAATAGGAGCTAAAACGAGTAGATTCCTCCTAATGCCCTTAGGGTGACACTTCCTGACCGCAGGGGTTGGAACCCTAAACAGCTCACATATTGTCAGTTCCTGGAATTTCTGACACTGTGTTTAGGTTACTGTGCACAATCCTGATCACAGGTTCCCTTTAACTACCTACAAGTAGCAGTCACTAGCTGTAACACTAAGCCTTTCCCACTACGGGCTACTCCTGAACATTAACACCTATCTTACCCTAACGTCGCTATCTTACTACAGTCACTACCTCATCCTACCCATGTCGTAAACTAGGTCTTATCCTACACTGTACACTACCAACATTACTATACATGAAATAGGCACATATTACATGACAATATATACAAAGACGCAAGACATAATATGAATAACGTTATTGGTGTCTTCAGGGGTAGAAATGCGAAAGTCCAGTCCACCAACTTTACACACTTGTTATTATAGTGTAACAACTCACTCGAGAAATTCGATAACACACTAAAAACTGTAAGTGACCCTGTCAGTTCCTGTACAGACTGGAGTCGCTAGTGGTTCCTGCATGAACCGAGAGATCCCTAACCACAAATTAGACCAACTCGGACCTTTGCTGCTGGAAAGGCCGGCGAGCGATTCACGCTCCTTCTAAAGAACCGGAGGGCAGAGCGCAGTGTAAATTACCTACATAACAGAAAAATGACAATTACTTACGGGTAATCTGATTTTCCAGATCCATGACCGCACCGTGATGTGAGAGATGGCTTCCGCCCCAGAAACAGGAAACCTGCAGTGGAGATAAAAGAAGGGGGCG
>VIAB01023349.1:5568-19893 GCA_009801035.1 Oophaga pumilio | reverse complement strand
AACGAGGGTGGAGCCTGAAATATAATTTACAGGCCTCCTGAAAACCCATAAACTTATCTCTCCCCCCAGAGAAACGGTGAGTGTTATGTTTTGGTAGCTGAGGAGGCAGGAGCAAAAAAAAAGCAAAGGCAGGCAAACACCAGAGAGGCTGGGAACTAATAGGTTGCAGACCCCTGAACTAACCGCACAACTAGAAGCAGCCGTGGGACGTTCCTACGGTGCCCTAGACGCCTCGTCACAGCTGGAGAGATGGCTACCCCTGAAGATGGAAATAGGAAAGCTAACTGCCCCAGAGTAGAGCCCCAAAAGAATAGGAAGCCCCCAAACATATAATGGCGGTTAGACAAGATGAAAACATGAACACAGACAGAAAATAGAATGAGCAAACGCTGGGGCCCAAAACTGTCTAGATAGAACAGCACAGGAGAGAATACTGTCTGCAACCCAGAAAAACCCTAGAAGAAACTCCAACACTTCTGAATCCAAAAATGCTGAGACCACACCATCTCGACCACCTACATCAGATCTCTGGTGTGAACATGCAGCTACCCAGCAGTAAAAAAAATAAAAAATCACAAGGACTGAGCAAAAGAACAAATACAAAAAGAGAACAGAGACCAAAACAAGGCCCCCAAAGGGGACCCGGCTGAACTCAAAAAGCAAGGCAGCAAAAACAAGGAAAATCAGACCACAGTCAAAAAAAAACCTGAAAGTAACTTATCTGAAAGCTAGCAGGAGACAGCAGAAAGGCAAGCTGAATTCCAACCAAGACCAGGAAGTAACAATTGATCACCGGCGAGGATCATGGGAGGTCACCTCACTTATATCAGGCCAGGCCATCGTGTCAAAATCATATTTATGATGACATACCACTCATCCTCCAGTCACGCCAGATTGGATTACAAGCATGGGTTAACCGGTTATAAAGAATGAGTCAGACTATAGGCTGGTTCAAACTTCAGATCATGCTTAAAGGGCTGCTTGCCCCTAGCTTTGTCAGCAAGCTCTGGCTTCTTTATTCATGTACATAAGATTACATACACAGAACATTAGGGTGGAGTAAAGGTGGGATTAGGGGAGGGAGATATACTGAACGTATCCGTATAAGTACACGTCCACTATCTGGTCATCCTAATTGGTCCTTAGATCTTCTTCTAAGCCCTCCTTGATCGTGTTGTCATCCATAGTTTCACTTTCTTGAAGAAAGATTCTATTGTTCTCGTGTATCATGTGGTTTCTCAATTCCCCAAAGGTGGGGGCATTCCACTGGATCCAGTTCAAGTTGTTAGATAGTTAATGTAATACACTGATAGGACACAAGATGGAGACAGACACCAGCAGATACTGACATTATCTTATAATACATCTCAATGAATAATATTACTTAATTAAGGGAAACTTCGTGTTTACAAACTACACATACATACTATGAATATATATATAAGTAGAAAATTATATTTTACCTTGACAATCCCACCTGATAACCATTCATCAATAGCAGGTGGTGGACTTTTGCTGTTCAACATAGGTTCAATACCCTCAGCAACCACCAGAGGGAGCTTCAGCTCCGAAGTCGTCTCCAACACATTCACCACAGGTCAGGGAGAGATCTTGGGATCCGGTAGAGTCTACAACTGAGCTGAGGTCCAGATGCCCGTCAACTGCTGAAGCTGCTACATCACCTGACCCCACAGCTCCTTAAGCCCATCAGTGAGGGCAAAGGCCTGCATTTGAGCCAAGGCTCACCGTAAAAGATGTGAGAGTCGGTGATAATGTCACAATGACTGTCGCGGTGTGACGTGACCCAACGTATGGTCGGTCAGCTAACGACACAACATACAACAGGGATGGAATAGGGGGGGGGGAAGGCCCTACCAATAGGGAATGAGGGATGGTCACCAACGGAGCTCAAACCTGAGTCTGTCCCTGCACTCACCTAACCTAACGCCCTATGCGGGTCCTTCCCCCTGCCACCATCAGGATACCTCATCCCTCACTGTCACCTAATACTGCTCTGGCTAGTGTAAAATGAAAAAAGTTTTTACTGACAAGAACCAGAGCTGCCACAAATCCAAAAATGGATCGTGACACATTCACATATCTGATTTTTTCCTCAAACACAGTTGTCTGCAGAAAATATCAGAGACATGTCTGATTTTGATCCGAGGGTTTGATCAAAATCAGCAGTGCAAATCATTGTCCGTACAAAAAAAAAAAAATCAATTTTCACAAACTGTCAGAATTGAGAAGGTGGAGAATTTTTTATTTAATTTCTTCACATATGAGAAAATCGGATGACACTCATACCACAATCTGATCAAATTCTGATCCAACTCTGATCAAAGATTGATCAGAATAGTCCATACGATTTTCTGTAACGCAAAAAAAATTGGAAGTCTTTAAGAGCCCTAATTTTTTCAGACTGTCCTTCCCAGGTTCCACACGTCTATTCAATGATCAAAAATCATAGTAAAAAAAAATAAAAGCTGCCAAAGCAGAAGGAGCTATATATGAGCATGCTCAATTAATATAATAGATGATTGCACAAACTAAAACTACATTTGACTTGCACATTAACTCAGAAGGAGGGGGAATAAATCACCAAGTTAACTGAACAATCTATTTATAGATTAACTAGCAGATGTAAAATTAATCTCTTCCTTTATTGTGTGTGAGTTCACATGGAAGATCCCATTGATTTCCAATTTAATACCTGCTGCAAACTCTCAAAGGATTTAAAGCATCTGTCCACCTGTGATCACTATTTAATAGTTCACAGTTTATGAATTAATATATATGAACAAAAAAAAGGAACATTGCAACTGCTCATTTGGAAAGTGTCAGCAAGCTTGTTATCAGACATCCATTTAAAAACCAAATGAGACCCCACAATGCACGGAGCAATTGATTTGTCCTGCATCATTTGACTGCAGTACACACAGTCTATAGGCAAGGCTCATTTCCAGAAAGAAAATTATGAGGACAAGCTCAGTCCAGAAGTTCATCTCTGAAGCATGTAGAAGAGTGAATGCAACTCTGGACTATAATTCAGAATGCAACTCAGGATCAATCCTGTCATGTACAGTGAACAGTGAGGGAGATTTATAATTTAACACTTCTGTCTAGAGCTATTTCTCTAGTAGTTTTGCTACTCCCTGTGAAGAATGGGGGATTTAATGGCAGCTTACCATCCTCCTTCAGCATGTGTAGCTGTAACAGGACACCTGGCTCAGCAGGTGGTCCAGCTACACCATCTAGTATCCAAGCTCTATAAGATGACCTCTTGCGGTGTCCACGCTGTGTAACTGGGGAATTTCGCAAAGAGATTAAAGATTATTATGGAGTTATCGTACATCCTAGCCACATACCGGCTACATGCCTTCAAGGGTCTCAATCAGTTCTAGCACCACAGGATTGGGAGATATGCAGAACAGCTATTAAAAGCCAGGTAGATTTGGTCTCCAAGTGTAATGGGGACCAGATCCGATGGTGCCAGAATTGCCACCTTATGATCTTCTTCCATTGGGAAGCTATGATTGTTCATAGGTTTTGAGAATTTTAGCTTAAAACACCCAGAGGAGGAGGATAAGGCCCCTCCTGGGGGTGGAAGGGAGTGACCAACCAAGGGGTTGAAAGGCCTGTGTAAAGTCATGAGCTTTATCATTGTCATGCTTGCTGTTCACTTCTAAAGGTGGGACCACGTCATGTAATGTGCTTGGAAGGAACTGAATCAGGTGGCAGCCCCATGCCCCATGTGGCCCAGCACCCATGGTTGAACATCAAACTAGTAATTGACATGATTCATCTGCTTATAACTTTTGTACTATCACCTGTATTTGCATATCTGACCATTGCATATGTATAAACATTGTGTATATAGTGTATTGTCTAGTGTGCCCTTAAAGCAATTAAATATATAATTTAACCTTGGCTGCTCTTTTATCTCAATACACATATCCGCATGTTCGTTTTCTTAGCTTTAACTTCACATGATACCGAGGCTGGTTTCTGGCTCGATATAAACCCGCTAACGAACGAGGAACTGGTTGCAGTCCTACCAGACTGATAAGGTTCAGTTTCACTGGTGCTCATTAAAGGGACCCTCTCAGCATGTCAGGGTTGTGAGTGAGTGGGGTGCCATGGCAGCGACTACATGGGCCACATATTCTCACTCCCCGTGCCTCCCTGGGCCCGTGTGGACAGGGGTTGTCTGTGTAAAACTGTCAAGCTGACCTTGTGTATCCCCAGGGGGTGCGGAACGTCACATTGGTTTAAGTGAGGAGATCATACCATATGATATCCCTGATGTAATAGTGATGTCAGGAGTGGTGGCGAGGTACGAATTCGTCACACCCTCTAACAGTAATGACAATTGGGATTTACTTTTAAAAAGTCATAGTTAAAGGGTATTCTGAAAATAAGAATTTGGTCTTATAATAATCTACATGTGTATTTATTAATTTTGCCAATATAACTAATTTTTAATTTGCACTGATTTGCACATATTACGTTGATTTGCACATATGCCTCTCCAAGCTCTATTTACCCTTCAGTTGCCATTGGAACCATCTTGTAGAGCCAATGCTCCTGGTCGATGATGCGTAGTGCAGTCTCTGTCTCAGCGGGCTTTCTGCCAGAAATGTGCTGCTCCTGTGAGGGATGATGTCACGGAAAAGTGCAGAACCTCCCACATTACAGTGCAGAACTTATATCCAGTAGCAAGGGTGTGCATTTGTGCTGGTAAGGGGAGCTTACCACTGCAGCAGAGGAGGTTGAGGCTGAAATAAGAGATATGCTGCATAATAGGGCTATATACAGGAGGATGAAAAGAAATATACTAAAGAATGGGGCTGTGTATACAGGGGCTCGGAGAACTGATATACTGTACAATGGGCCTGTAAGTAGACGTGCTGTCACGGGGCTGTAATGGGAATACAGGGGACAAGGAACCTGGGCCCCTGAACTGCCCCTAAGGCTAAGGGAGGGCCCTGTCTTTCCTTAACTTGGAGGTACACTTAAAGGTAGTGAGGCCCAAGTCACCGACCTGTCCAAATCTCCTTTTTAGCCCTGAGCTAAACCCCCAACCCCCTCCCCAGAAGGTGAGACAGGGAATAAAGGGAACTGCACCAACAATAACTAAAGGAAGGAAAGACAGACACCAAGGGGTTAAATCCACTAAACAACAAACACTTAGCTTTCTCTGCTGCGATGCACCGCACAGCAGAGTAAGGCACCAGATCAGGGAAACAGCAGAAGTACCACTGCGCTCAGCAAGCTCCTGACTCCAGCTTGGTTGGTCTCAAAAAAGCAGAAGTATCACCAACAGTCAGCTGACTCCTCAGGTGACCTTTTAAAGGATAGTGGGAGTGGTCACCGCCTTCCCCAGACAAGTCAGCAGCAATGTAATTACACCAGCAGCCACAGGGGGAAAAGACTGACATTAACCCCTGATGGCCTGAAAGGAAAAAGGTTTTAAAATGGAAAGCAAGATCTGCCACAAATCCAAAAGTGGATCGTGACAGTATCCCCCATTTAATGAGGGGCCTCTGGACCCTCAACACTGCACCTCATTAGAAAACAACCTACGGTGAGGACGCCTCGATCCACCAGGGTTCACCCCAGCAGTCACCTGACTCAGGTTTATGGCAAACGCGGACTGATGGAAGTGGCAATAACGTATGCTCCGGACGTGCCACAAATCTCCAGAGCGCCTACCTGGGGAGTGAGTTATGTACAGGCATTACTGGGGGTAACTCCATCTGGTAAGTCCCCGGGCCGAGAATGGCCTACACCCGATACGGCCCGAACACCCGAGAACTCCAGACTCCAGCAGCACACTTCCACCGGATGTTTTAGGTGGACACCCATACATACTCGTTCACAAACAGGTCTGGACCTGAATGTTTATTGTCACACACACACGTTTGCCACAAGATGGTGAACTCTTCGAGGAACTGAAAACAGAGGCGTCCCCCTGTGTCACCACACTCACACAATTCTCAGAGGAAACCACCACACTCCCCTGACCCCTTCTCCCAAGAGTGCTCCGACTCTCAGGGTTGGCTAGTGGTGAGGGTTGGGACTTGCCCCTACTCCTTGGCAGCACCTCTGCTGCCCCCACTGGAGAAGAAGGCGATGGTTGCAGAAAGACGGCAGAGACAGTAGCCCCCGGGCAGCAGGCCTCACACGACTGACCCCAGCTGACTACTTCCCTGGAACGCCAATCTATGACCGGGTTGTGTTTTTTCAACCAAGGGAGGCCTAAAATGATGGCTATTGGCACACTCTCCAAGACGTAGCATGACAGGGAGTCTTTATGACGAGTCCCTATACGCAGGTGTGTATCATCTACGACCTGGATCATACTCCCCTGGCTGAGTGGGACAGAGTCAATGGCCTGGACGCCTATTGGTTTTGCTAGCGTCCTACACATCAGGCCATGGGTCCGGACAAAGTGAGCATCCACCAAATTGACTCCTGCTCCACTGTCCACAAGCACCGGTATTCCCTTAGTTACCCCGCCAATCACCACTCTCGTAGACAGGGTACACTGAGGGGAAGAAATGGAGGAAATATACGCCTCCCTCCACACGGCCAGGGGATGTGGCTTCTTAGATGATACAGGTATTTTGGCACGAGCTGGGCAGACCCCAATGAAATGACCAGTCTGCCCACAGTAAAAACATGCCCCCACACCACGTCAAACCGCAGGCAACCCCGTTTGGGAACCAACTACTCCCACCTGCATGGGTTTGTCCGACTGCTCAGCTGTGTCCTCCTCCCTAAGTAGGACAACATGGGGCAGTTTTGGTGTATGCCTCTCCCTGAGGCGTCTATCCACCCTGATGGCAAGGGACATAGCGGCGTCCAATGACCTGGGGGCAGCGTACTGCACCAGAGTATCCTGCCACCTTGGGGAAAGACCCTTAAGAAGGGAGACAATAATCCCAACACACTGTTCCTCTCTCCCAGATGAATGGGGGCGAAGCCTGAAGTACAATTTACAGGCCTCCTGAAAAAACATAAATTTATCTCTCCCTCCAGAAAAACCTGTCAGGGAGAGATATCTTAGGTTCTGGTTGAACCTGCACCTGAGCCGTGGCCCAGAATCCCACTGTTATGATTTGGTAGCTGAGGCGAGCAGGCAAAAACGGCAATACACCAGAGAGGTTGGAATCTAATGGATTGCAGTACCCTGACTAACCACCACAACTAAAGGCAGCCGTGGAGCGTTCCTACGTTGGTCCTAGACGCCTCGTCACAGCCTGAGAGGTTAACTACACCTAAAGATAGAAAAAGGAAAGCTATCTGACCTGGAGCAGATCCCCAAAGAACATAGGAAGCCCCCAAACATGTAATGGCGGTTAGACAAGAGGAAATACAGACACATACAGAAAATAGTATGAGCAAACGTTGGGGCCCAATCTTCCTAGAAAGAAAAGGATAGGAAGGACACTTACTGCAATCCAAAAAACCCTAAAAAAATACCAACTCTACTAATTGCAAAAACACCTGAGATCACACGACCTCTACCACCTAAATTAGTTCTCTGGTGTAACAAAACTAAGCCGCAGCCACTGAAAAAACTGGAAAAGGCAAATGAACAAATAACAGTGGCTCAGATAAACTGAGAGGAGCACAAGCCCCCGGAGGGGACCTGGCTGACCTCCACAGAAGTGCAGGAAAAAATGCAAAAAGCAAGCACAAAAATAAAAGCAGAAAATATCTTATCTGTTAGCAGAAGATGCAGGCAAGACTCAGCAAGCTTCCAAGAGAACCAGGAACCAAAGTTGAGACAAGAACAATTGATCACCGGCAACCATGATTATTATTATTATTATTATTATTGTTTATTTCTATAGCACCATTGATTCCATGGTGCTGTACATGAGAAGGGGTTACATACAAATTACAGGTATCACTTACAGTAAACAAACTAACAATGGCAGACTGATACAGAGGGGAGAGGACCCTGCCCCTTCGGGCTTACATTCTACAGGATTGTGAGGCAGGAGACAGTAGGTTGGGGGGAACCTCCCTTATATAAGACCAGTCTGTAACTCCTGATTGCCAATCTTCACAATCTTCATTGAATGGTTCAGTACTGTTTGTAACCACCAGAGGGAGCTTCTGCTCAGAATTCATTTCTAACACATTCACAGCACCCCACCAACTGCTGTAACTGCTGCACCACCTCACCCCGCAGCACCTTAATCTCATCTGTGAGGGTCTGAAGCAGTTGGACAAAGGCATGCATTTGGGCCATGGCTCACCAGAAAGGGAAAAAAAATGTGTCAGTTAGTGATAATGTCACAGGGCAGTAATGGGAATACAGGGGACGAGGAACCTGGGCTCCTGAACTGCCCCTAAGGCTAAGGGAGGGCCCTGTCTTTCCTTAACTTGGGGGTACACTTGAAGGTAGTGAGGCCCAAGTCACCGACTTGTCCCCATCTCCTGTTTAGCCCTGAGCTAAACCCCCAACCCCCTTCCCAGGAGGTGAGACAGGGAATAAAGGGAACTGCACCAACAATAAATAAAGGAAGGAAAGAGACACCAAGGGGTTAAATCCACTAAACAACAAACACTTATCTTTCTCTGCTGCGATGCACTGCACAGCAGAGTAAGGCACCAGATCAGGGAAACAGCAGAAGTACCACTGCGCTCAGCAAGGCTGGTCTCCAAAAAGCAGAAGTATCACCAACAGTCAGCTGACGCCTCAGGTGACCTTTTAAAGGATGGTGGGAGTGGTCACCGACCTTCCCCAGACAGCAATGTAATTACACCAGCGGCCACCGGGGGAAAAGACTGACATTAACCCCCGATGGCTTGAAAGGAAAAAGGTTTTAATATGGAAAGAAAGATCTGCCACAGATCCAAAAGTGGATCGTGACACGTGCTGAGAGGAGTGATATACTGCAGAATGAGCCTGTATATAGAGGGGCTGAGAGGAGTGATATATTGCAGGATGGGTTGCGTATAGAGGAGGCTGAAAGAAGTGATACACATCAACAAAGCAGTATATGGAATTTGACATGACAGTGACGTAAAACTGCAAATTCTGTTCTATTGATGAATATAAAAGAGGATTATTATTATTCTATCGTATGCATTAATAGTACAGTTTTATTTCACTGATCTGTCAGCAGCAGGCAACAAACATAATTCTGAACTGATTAGTAATTACAAGCTCCATTGTGGAAGAGTACAGAACAGTTGTCTTATGCCCTGCCATAAACCAGGTAACAGTAAAAAAAATGCACACAGCCATACTGATGTAAATGGCAGAAGATAGAATCAGTCAGGCAGGATGCTATACAGAAACAGAGTGTACAGAAGCATAACGTGAATTCTAGACGTGGATTAGCTTTATAATAACTCGATGGAGTGGTAACAAGGAGCACACAGTAGAAGGAGGGAGGGCTCTGCAGCACTGAGGAGAAGCCAGTGTTGCTGGGAAATGTAGTTTTAGCAGAACTCAAGGTAGCGCTCCCTCCCCTTTTCTTCTCAAAATGATTATTCTACCCGATGTCCCAAACAAGGGGGCTTCATGAGATAAAATAACTTTACCCCAGGACTCTGCAGTTCAGTCCTTGTTCTTTCTGCAAAGCTTTTTTTTTTCTGATCCCTCCTTCAGGCTGTGTGCCCACATTGTGTTTTTTAAGCCGCTGCGGAAACGCTTAAAAACGCATCCCATTCATTTTAATTTAATTCCGCAATTGCTGTGCCCATGCTGCGTATTTTTCCGCGTCGGAATCGCTTTGCGGTAAAATATGCAGCATGTTCATTAATTTTCCGGAATCACGGCCATTCCGCAGCCATAGACTTGAAATCCGCAAATATGAAAAATGTTTGCAGATTTCAAGCACATTTGCTGCGGTTTTGGAACTCAAAACCGCAGCAAATGGGAAGTGACATCATGGGAGGCGTTGCTGCCATCCCATAAGCATCCCATAATCCAGGAAGACGAGAATCCCAGATCATTCCTGTCTTCCTGGATGATGGCTGCTGGCATGGAATGGTATGACCGCATGCAGCTGGATAATAATAACAACAATCTTCATTTTTATATAGCGCTAATGTGGAGCCCAGCTGCGTCTGTATCCACATCTTCCAGAAGGGTGCACTGACAGAGAATACCACTAGAGGTCAATATGCATGCACACATCTCAGCTTACCTAAAAGATCAGTAGAGGGAGCTGTGTTCCAGGCATATATAAGCTTAGTTAGTTTTCAGTTTGCCTAAGTTCTGTTCAGTTCAGATAAGATCAGATCAGATGAGAACAGCCTCAGTAGCTGTAGGAGAGTAGTCGATGAGAACAAGACAGAACAGCTAAAGCCTGCAAGTGGAGTCTGGTATGGGTGAGTGGTGAAACCACCCTAGTCCAGTCAGAGCTAATTCTGAAGCAAATCTGACTAAGAAGCGTGCCGACGCTTAGAGAGCGGCGAAGAGGCAGCTTGCCTACTGCCAGTGTGTGTTGTGAGCAGGACCCGGGTAGGGCCGAAGGCAAGTGGAATAGAGGGAACAGTGAGCATTAATAGCTCTCCCCAACAAGTTACCGGACGTCGGGGTCCGAGCCTTTAAGGATCTTCACGACCTTAAGGAGAACACCGGAGTTCCTGATGGACTACAAGTCCCAGGGTACCACAGAGCTGTTAAGCAACAGGACCAGGAGAATGGAGTTGGCTTGATCAGCCTGAAAAGACCTGTTCTACCAGAGAGAAGGTCCAATCACCGAATCAGCCAGGTACAGAACAGAGACAGAGTCAGACTTCGCTACATGCAGGTCAGGGCTGGATCATACAGTACAAAGGATAGGAGGCCACATACCTACCCGTGGAGGAATCTGGATGTGCATCCTTCGCCTTACAGTGCTCCGGGGAGTACCTGCCAGTTCTACAGTAAAAGGTACCAAAGTTACTTGCGAGTGTGTCTCCCTTTTTGCCCTTAGCCTACAGGACCCTGTTCACCCTGCATCTCCATATTACTATCAGCCCTGGAAGGACCCCGTCTTTCCTGTAGAAGATCTATCACCCAGCTGCTTAATACCATCCCTTCCAGGGAACTCACATAGCAGCGTTGGTCACCCTGACCATACCCTACAGGTGGCGTCACGAACATTATTATTTTTCCCCTGTAAATATCCCCCATTACGGTGAGCGCCCAGGGCACGGACCCAGCTGGCTACCTGTGACATCCCCATAGACTTCCATGGGCTCGGTGCCGAGTATCCCAAAGCCCTGGTACGTGCGCATCACTAACATATTCTGCAGCGTTTTACAGTTTGCACACATTATCGTCACTGTCCCCAATGGGGCTCACAATCTAGATTCCCTATCAGTATGTTTTTTGGAGTGTGGGAGGAAACCAGAGTGCCTGGAGGAAACCCATGCAAACATGGGGAGAACATACAAACTCCTTGCAGATGTTGTCCTTCATGGGATTCGAACCCAGGACTCCAGCGCTGCAAGGCTGCAGTGCTATCCACTGAGCCACCATACTGCCCTTCATGATGATTAATGCGGTAAGTGTATATGTGTGTGTCTGTGTGTGTGTCTATGTGTGTGTCTGTGTGTGGTGTATTTGGGGTGTGTATGTTTCAGACAAAGGCCGATGAGACAACTACTCCCATCGGCCTATATCTGTTCCCCCTTCCCTAGTGGCATCAGGAGCAGCTCGTTAGGAGCAGTATTTCCCATCGAACTGTTCCTGCTGTAAAAAAACACAAAATATATATATCTTTTTTTTTCTTCCCCTATATTTTTTACAGTCTCCCCACCTTATTTTTTAAAAATATTTTTCCCCTCTTTTGTTTTTGTTTTTTTACATCGCCCAATATTTTGACTTTGACCCTTTTTATTTTTTTTTGTCCCATTTTTTATTTTTTTTAAATTTATCCCCAAAAATAAATTTCATTGGTGGCCAGTGGTTACCTGTGGAAATAAATTAGAACTACCTGTCCCCACCGATCGCCACCTAAAATAAATAAAAAAAAAAAAATAGCATATACTCACCTAGACACCTAATTCCCCGTAGTCCTTATTCACCTTAAAAAAAAGTAAAATTAAAAACCACCTACCCTCCGTAGAATCCATTTAAATCGAGTGTCCCACGATGATCTAAAGTTTAAAGCAGCCACATAAGTTGTGGCTGCTCTAAACCACCGCCACCGATACAATGAACGGGGCCGTAAAGCGACCCTGCTTATTGTATAGCGAGTTTGTGCTGCTCGGGTGAAGTCGTTGCGGACCCAAAGACATCAGCGGTAGTTACTGCGGCTGCGCGGAGTCACCGGATGACCTGAGGTGAACTCAGGAGCGTGGGAAATTTTCCTACACTAATCAGTTCATTTCCTGTCAGCCGGGGAGGCTGCGCAGACATGATTTCATTCATTCTGCAGTGGTTTACAGCCGGGCCTGTCGCATTAGCTTCGGTCCCAGTTGTAAACACGTTAACCCCTTGTGATGGATTTATGGCGTGGGACCTGACTGTACTGCGGAGAGGTATGGATATTTTTTGGACTTTTTTTTATTTCTTTTACAGAGGATCAATGGCTTCAGTTGGATTGCCTGTTTAATAAATTTTATCAAAAAGTGTGTGTCGTTATTTCATTAAAATAATTTTTAATTAATCAATGTCGCGATTGCAGCGAGAAGATTGAGAAATTTGCGGGTTGATCCAGAGTTATTATACTGGGGAGCCAGGTAATACCTTTATTGATCAGGTGGCGGTGTGACATGGATGCTCCTCGTGTGGCTGCTGCGTGGATTGTGCAAATATCAACTGCACAGATACTTTCGTAAATCAGAATGGTTCTTGTGAGTTTAAGAACAAAAAACGGATTACGTGTACTAGTAGATATGTTATTTATTATGTGGTATGCCCATATCGTAAGATCTATGTGGGCATGACCACTAGACAATTTAAGATACGCGTCAGTGAACATGTGCTTGGCATTGGGGCAGCAGTGGGCACCAAGGATGTGTCATCACTAAAAACTATTCCCCGCCACTTTAAGAAGTATCACAAATGGCGGCCTTCTTAGAGTTCGTGGCATTGATATGCTTGATGTGGGCATTCGTGGTGGAGGGCTTTCCAGGAGGTTAGCCCAGCTTGAGTCCAGGTGGATATAGACCCTTGGCACGGTCCACACATCTGGACTCAATGAGAACATTAGCTATGCCCCATTTATATAGTCCTCTCTCATTATTGATGGACGGTTGCTTGTTGTTCATTGTCCTCATTTTTAATGTTTTTCGTTTTATATATTTTTTTAGTATTTTGCCAAATTCTCCTGTGTATATCGACAACCTGTGTTGGAGCAAATCTTGGTGGTCCTGCAGTCTTGCGTACTATGGAGAAGTTGTGAAGTGTACTTGTCCGGACGATAATAAATAAATTCTCTTTGTGATTGATATTTATTGATTTGTTATATAATTATTTGTAGTGCTATTTCTCCTTGATAATTAATTATATTGTGTTGATAATTTCTATAATAATGCATTATGCTACGCGGTACTGTGTCATACTTGGTACCTTAGGTGTCCTCCGTCTGGATATATTATTATATATAAGCTATGAGATAGTATGCTGGAGATCTGTGTAAAGTTTTGAATATATGGTCAATTCTGACAGTGTTACACTTGTTCCACCATAATTTGTTGTTTTGGTATGTATTTGCTGTTGTTATGTATAAGTACAATACTGTTTTTTCGCTCCCGCCTTGCACCTGCGTGTTGCCCTTTCACCACCATGTCCGCCTGCTTTCGGCGTCTTCTGATGTGGATTAGGCCGCCCCGGCCCAGCCCACTACATGACGCCGATGCTTGCTGGCGTTGCTGTTGTCTCGGCAACACTGCGCGTCACATCCGGGTTGGGAGTGCTACTTCCGGTTGCGCGGCGTACCACGCTGCGGCCGGTAGATATAAATAATGGAGACGCATTGTTGGTGGTAGGCCCCTTGAGAAAGGAGTCTGAAACGCGCGTCGAGGCAGACTCGCAGCTCCAGGTGGCAGTGGCACTTTTTTACTGTGCATATCTAGATGTAATTTTACCTTATTACATATTAAGTATTGCTTCCATTATTATGGATACTATGGGTATGTGGGTTACTGCCAGCTAGATGGCGCTGGTCTACAGTGTACATATACAGGTCAGAATTAGTGGTGTTATTCACACATTTCTTTGACATGATTATGGCTGTATTTGTACCTTAATTGATGGTAATGCCCTACCAGGGTATTTCTTATTTTGCTCTTTGAGCTATTATGTACTGTTGGCAGCCCCTATGTACTTGTGGTAACTGTTTTTACCTGGATCTGTGTGTC
>VIAB01023341.1:4672-16135 GCA_009801035.1 Oophaga pumilio | reverse complement strand
AGGGACTATATATGAACTACACAGCTCAGTAGAAAGGAGGCTACCCCCTATTTGTACTGAATACAAAAATTCTGGAGAAAAACAAAAAACAGAACTGAAGTAGACTTGAATGACATGCATGATGTAAAAGCATGTTCACACTGGCCATAAAAGCAAAGAAAACCAAAGGAAAAAACAATGTGTGCATATACCCTAATGAAATCTGTTTAAAGTTGGATTTTATACTCTTTTGCTGTATTTTGTTAACAGAAACTCGCTCTAACATCTCTCAGAGACATTAGATATTAGTCTCAAGAAGTGTTTTTTTCACACAACCTATTCTAATTCGTGCCTTGGTTAGGTTGGAACTTGAAATCTGTGACAGCGGCTATTTTAGACAATTTCTAGAACTGATTTAGTAAAAAAAATATATATAATGCTCGCACTCCATGATATATTTATTATTTATTTATTATTGTCTTCCTAGTTGTAATATTTTCTGTCCTCTTACTCATAGAATGCAGAAAATACAGCATTCAGGGTAATGTATGTATCATTTGCTTCATAGTAGGAAATAGGTGCATAAAGAAAAATTCTAGATCACATCAAATACATAAATGTTTCATTTGCATACATTAGCAGATTTCACTGCAAGTACTTTAAATCACTACAAGGTAGAAAATTTCCATTTCACTGAAAAGGAAGACCCGTTCTTTGTAAATGTGACTCATAAGAATGAGAATATGATTACAGATGCATTACGGAATAAAAATCTCTAGTAACTGTGTAGAAAGATTTCATGATAACAGTCTTGCAATTACTTTAATGTTTGCCAGGAGATTTCATGAAGAAAAGAAAGTCAAATTTTACATTATACAAAAGTCGGGCCAAATTTAAAATTGAGTGCATTTACAATAACCAATTCACCATTTAGATGGTTGCTACCCGAATTTTTGCAACAAGTTTTTTCTTGTTGCTTTTTGCTTGTTACCTAGGATCATAGAAAATCATAAGTAGTAAAAATGTGCCATTTGGTGGAGTAACCAGTTCCATTTTTTGCATTGGAGCACAGCTATATGTCAAGAGCATATCAAACTTAGAGAACAATAGACAAAGATCTTACAAGAAATAAGAATAATTTTTCAGCATTTGTGCAGCAACTATTACCATATTTTTTTCGGACTATAAGACGCACCGGACCATAAGACGCAACCCAAATTTTCCGAAGGAAAATAGGGAAAAAAATAATGTGTCAAATGGGAGTCCTTCTTACCGTCCGAATTCAGCTTACCGGGGGGATCGGCACAGGTGGTGGAGTGGTCACCAGGGAGCGTGGTCACAGGGGTTGTTCAGTGGTCCAGGCTGGTGCGGTGGCCTCTGGGAAATCCCATCCAAGGCTGGTGTGGTGGTGTTCTGTGGAGCAGCGGGGCTATGCTGGCATTTTGCGACAGGTGCGATGGTGGTGCAGTGGTGGTGTGGCGGTCATGCTCTGGGGAGAAGCGGTTGTCCTCTGGGGTACGGCAGTCGTCCTCTGGGGTGCAGTGGTCATCCTCTGGGTTGCAGCGGGGCTTCGCTGGCATGTTGTGAAAGCCCAGAGTCAATGTTAAGATCAAATCTGAGCTGTATTCCAAGCAACCAACTTATAACAATTTTTAGAATTATTATTAACAAATTAACTTCAGACCGCATAGACTCATATTAAGGATCATATGCAGCTGCATTCAGACTCCATGTAATACTTCTATGTACAATGTTTCCTGAAGAGTGAATCTTTGTGACATCGATTAGCTCTACTTTTGTTTTTATTGGAACCATTTTGGGTACATATAACTCTTTAATTGATTTTATTACACTTTTTGGGGAGCTGATCAAAAAATGGCAATTCTGGCCTTTTTTTGTCCTATGTGGTGTTTACAGCATAAATTATAAAATTTTATATTTCAATACTTTCATTTTTCCCGGACTCTGAAATGCTAATATTTTTGTCTATTTTTTTTTTCTTGAAATGGGAAAACACTTGATGCGAAATGTTTAGGATTTTTTTTAAAATATATTTTAAATAGTTTTTTAAATTATTTTCTTAGTCCTACTAGGGGACTTGAACCTGGAAACAATTCTACAGTATGCTGCAGTACCTCCTCAGTGCAGTATATTGTCAACTTACTTTGAACTCCACCTACAGGCTGAGCTTCATAGAAATACAAAGTTAGCAGCTACAGGGAGAGGCTGGTTGTCATTGTAACCCCATGGCACCTTGCAACGCAATCCACTTCATGGATTAAATCACTAAATTTTAAAGTGGTTAATCAGATGTTATTGGAACTAGCTTCAAATGCTGCTGTTAGAGGAAGGTTCTGGATGTATAACTTTTATAATGCTAATAAATCCTATTAACCTTGTCTGACATGTTCCCATGTACAGTTTATAGTGTCAGTTGTCCAGTGCGTATAAGCTAAGTATTGCTGGGTTGTCTTATGTCACCCGGCTTGGACTGGCTCAGAGGAGAACAGTAGAATCCTCTGCTTGGCTCCTAAGCAAGTGTCGGCCGCCACCCACTTATATGTGCAATACTTGTCACTATACAGTATATCACATTTTTTTGTAAATATTCTATTATATCTTTTCATGGGACAACACTAAAGATATCACACTTTGATGCACTGTAATGTAGTCAGTTTACAGCTTTCATAGCTGTAAATTTGTTGTGCCCTCTAAATAACTCAACACATAGCCACTAATGTCTAAACCACTGACAACTGAAAATGGCCAATTTGTGCTCAATTAGCCATTTTCCCTCTCTGCTGTCACGTGACACATTGGCGTTACAAGGTCTCAGGTATTAATGGAGAGCAGAAGGTGTGTTTAATTTAGTGTTATCGCTCTTAAACTCTCATATTGGTCTCTGGAAATTCAACATGGCAACTCACGGCAAAGAACTCTCTGAGGATCTGAAAAAGAATTGTTGCTCTATTTAATGATGACCTATGTATAAGAAGATATCCAACACCCTGAAACTGATCTGCAGCACGGTGATCAAGACTATACAGTGGTTTAACAAGACAGGTTTAATTCAGAACAAGCCTCTCCATGGCTGACCAAAAGAGTTGAGTCCACGTGCTCAGCATCATATCCAGAGGTTGTCTTTTCAAAACAGATGTATGAGTGAGGCCAACATTGCTGAAAAGGTTAAAAGGGTGGGTGTTAGCCTTTCATTGCTCATACCATACTCCACACACTGTGTCACATTGGTCTGCATGGCTGTCATCCCAGAATTAAGCCTTTTCTAAAAATAATTCACAAGAAAGCCCGTAAACAGATTGCTGAAGACAGGCACACCAAGGATACGGATTACTGGAACCATTTTCTGTGATCTGATGATACCATGAACTTATTTATTTCTAATGGTGTCAAGTGTGTGGCAGCAACCAGGTGAGGATTAGAAAGACAAGTGTGTCTTGCTGACAGTCAAGCATGGTGGTGGGAGTGTCATGGTTTGGGGCTGTATGAGTCCTGCCAGCTGTGGGGAGCAACAGTTCATCGAGGGAACAATGAATGCCAACATGTACTGTGACATCCTGAAGCAGAGCATGATCCCCTCCCTTTGGAAACTGGTCCGCAGAACAGTATTCAACATGATAACGACCCCAAACAGACCACCAAGACTACCACTGCCTTGCTAAAGAAATTTAGGGTTAAGGTGCTGGACTGGCCAGGCATGTCCCCAGACCTAAACACTATTGAGCATCTGTGGGGCATCCTCAAATGGATGGTGAAGGAGTGCAAGGTCACTAACAGTGCCATCGGACCGGAGCATTCAGCTGCACAGAAACACATGCAGCCACACACTCCGGTCTCGAGTGCCGATGGCAGTGCCGGATGTTGAAGCGAGAGACTCGCACGAGTTTCTCGCATTGCACTCACAAGTGTGACCCCAGCCTATATGTCACTATAAGCAAGTGGAATAAACCCTTCTTGGTAAATAATACAGGGCCATATTTGATGATGCTTTATGCAGTACCTTCTTTTTACACCTTCACTAATTGTGAACCATTTTGTGCCCAAATACCACAGAATCACATACTGAAATAATATTTGCTCTATACACTATTCAAGTAACTTTGTCTTTAGATGCCCAGTTATTATCCCCATTTCTTTATTCATATCGGAAAAACAAGGATGACACATTGATGGTTTTTGAGGCGTTTTTTTTCCTGCAACAAACCCTGAGTGCTTGGCAGGAAAGAAGCTGTGGCAAAAACGCAGATTTTTCTGCGTTTATGGTGGCATTTTTAGTGCATTTTTTTCATGCGCTTTTTTCCATTTAATTCAATGGGTGAAAAACGCTAAAAACTGACGAAGAGACAACACACGCATTGGGGCGATTGGGGACACCACTACAACTCATGTAAGTGCTCTTCATGTTTCATTATTACAGCCCGTTTACTGTAGGTATACTCTGCATGAGTGACAGGACACAATAGGGGCTATAGAATTAGGTGTTAAGTTATCACTTTTTTCATGAGCTGTACTGATATCAGTGTTGGTCTGTTTGTCCGTATTATTGGATGGCAGTTGCCTATAAATGTTGAATGTATTTAAATTGTGATGAATACTGAATATATTTTAGATGGTTCAAATAAAGTTGTTTTGATTGGAACTGTATACTATATTGTTCTTTTGTTGTTTATTACTGTTGGTAGTTTATGTGTCCCGGTTACTTATCTATGGGTGTAGTGTGTTGCTCCAAAAAAACATTCAAAGCACAAAATACTGGTGACAAAAAAAACTATGTGATGTGTGAGCATGAGATTGCTAAAATCTCATAGCCTTTGCTATGGTAAAAAGCAGCTGAAAATTAGTATAAAAAGCACTAAAAATCTCAGCTAAAATGCTCAGTGTGAACTCAGCTTTACTGTTTTTTTATGTAGGCGATTTAACATGGACGTGTGAAGGAGGCCAAAAATGACGGATCTGGAAGTCGCTGCATGTAGTTTCCACTTTCATTCACACTAGTGGTAAAGATATTCTATAATCTGCAGATGAGGCATTTGGAAATGAGCATATCACTTAGGTTTATTCATATGAAGTGATATAGCTTGTCATGAATTTCCCTAAAGTCTGTTGATCTAATGCCTTTGTACATCAGCTTCATCATTTTGGTTACTTGTGCCTGTGCATTTCATTATGCATCTCGATTTATTTTTATTTAATGCATTTCTCTCATAAACAATAACATCTCCTGAGAACTTAGATTTATTCGAAAATACTTCAATTATGTTTTACTTTGTTATCTCGATGAAATGAACAATCCTTCACAACACATGACTACTTGCAATACAAAACTTTTCCTAGTGGATTAAATTTTAATATTTAAGTAATATTTCAATGTGTGAAAAGATTAATAACGAAATGTGTTTTTTTGCAGATATCAGTTTCATTTTCTGCTGTCAATTGTGCTAGTTATCTGAAAGGAGCACATTTACGTATGATTAATTTTTTCATTGTGTCCCAATGACAATTACATGAGTCACTGGGTAGTACAGTTTGGCTATATTGTGACACAAAAGAATAATTTGTAACATGTTTTGTAATAAAGAATTTAAAATTATATTTCACGTTTCTGGGTTCTAAAAGATTACCATATATGAATTGGACATAAACTCACCATTATGCTTTGAAAATGGAGCACTGATCCTTAAACGATTTGTTTTGTTGAATTTAAGCAATTAAATAGAGTGCTTATAGTAACTGGGATACTACATCCTAAAATTGTTACTGAACTAGAAGGACTTTTGGGGAAAGATTCTTTTTGGTGTGGATTATTTGGTTTATTTTTCTCAGTAACTGAACACCATAAATGTCTGATAGGTCCAAGAGATCTATCGTGACTAACATCTAAAGGGGCCTTTACACATAGTGATATCACCAGCAATATCGCTAAAGCATCACCGATTTGGTGACGCAGCAGCGATATTGCTAGCGATATCGCTATGTGTGATACTCACCTCCGACCGGCTCCCCCTCTGTCTGTCGCTGATCGCGCGAGATCGTGCAGCTCCATTTCTCGTCGGGCACTTCCTGCTGGGCTTCCTGCAGGCGCCGACGAGCGATGCGTGGAAGCGGGAGGACGTCAGGATCGCAGCGTCTGAAACGTAAGTAACGACCGCTGCTGAGTTGCTGAGTCGCTGTGAGATCTGCCTGTGTGGCAGCTCACTAGCGACCATTTAGCCATGCACCAGCGATCCTGACCGGGTCGTATTGTGGTCGGGATAGCTGCTGCATCGCTAAATGTAAAAGGCCCTTAACTTTAGAACAGGGATTCATTGACCATCATGGTTCCTGGTGAGGTCAGAATGAATGCAGGGGTAGTAGTCACATATATGACACAGAAGCAACCAAAACACTCTAACTTTTATACATGTGAACTGAAATAGCAGAGGTCACCTCTGTAATCATCGATTTATGGCATATTTTGTAAAAGTTGTAAAAGTCTCAGGTCAGAAAACCTTTAAAGGCCAGGTATATTGGCCAATAAAATCAACAAATTTATAGTAAAAATGGCAAATGGATACATTGTATAACTGATCACACAGTACACAGGTCAAAGTGGGCTCTCCTCTAATCCTGTTATAGAATCATAGAATGTTAGAGTTGGAGGGGACCTCCGAGGTCATCGTGTCAAACCCCTGCTCAATGCAGGATTCACTAAGCCATCCCAGACAGATATCTGTCCAGACTCTGTTTGAAGACTTCCATTGAAGGAGAACTCACCACCTCTCATGGCAGCCTGTTATATAGAAGCACCTTTCTTTGTAAATTGTGAGCCTTCATGTGAGCAGTATAAAATGTACATGGGCGCTACAAGGTGATTAAATGTTCACTTTTATTTTATCAACCAGCAGAGAAACTGAGATTAATGATAGGAAATGGGGGAAACTCTTTGCCTTTCTGCATCTAGTCTCCTGTTTGTCAAGCTAGATACAGTCACAAGACTTTCAATTTCTTTCCGCTTTCAATTTGGGGGCAGGCAAGCCATTAGGCAAATTCATGAACAGTGCTTGCTGAGAAGTAAAGGAAATTCCAGCACCTATAGTGCTGCGATGAAAATGAACTTCTTTATGAAGAGAGTTGATGGCAAGTTGCAGGGCATGAAGATTAGGACAGTTTCATAAAATATTTTTATCCTCTTAATATATTGCAGTCATCATATTATATAGCACTGTGTACTTACAATTACTCATTTTGCCTTCCTACCCAGTAATCTCTTCTCTTTTACATAAGGTTTATGACATCCCATGATTAAAAACTGACTAGCTGACTCCTTCTAAGCTCTATGTAGCAGCAGGAAGTCTCTTTTTTCCTGCATGAGTCATCACTCAAAAGTCCCTGGCAGAGGGGAGGCAGGAGCAACTGGGTCAGGAGCGGAAGATAAATGCAGGGACAAGAGGCTTCCTGTTTTTACACAGAGCAGAGAAAAGAAAATAATTATCTGGGTAGAAGGGCAAAATGAGCATTTGTAAGTGCACAGTGCTGTATAATATGATGACTGCAATATGTACTATAAGATTAAAAACTTTGATGGGAGGAGGAGTGCTTCTATAAAGAAAAATTATTTGAGTGGGTTAATTTGTAGAAGCTTGAATTTGAAAATGTGTGAACATACCCAGAATCAGAAAAAAAATGTTTAGTCTTGCTCATTTTTTTCCTTTATGACTTGGCATACTGAAATATTTTTTTTTTATCACGTAAGGTTGGATATTGGTCACTCAAAGACAAGCCATTTACACATCACTGCTGTAATGCATTAGAATGACTAAATATTGTCACTCACCAATATCCTCTGCACTCAACAACCCCCAAAAGAGTTAAAATACATGCATAAAGATGAGTAATATTATAATATTATCTTTGTCTTTACAATTTCTTGTAAACTACTCTGAATAACCTCACTGCAAAGTTGTTCTTTTATAGAATTTTAATTATAAATGGAGAAAAACTTCTGGGATGATAAATAACAAGCTACAAGGTGTTTCAAATTTGTATCAAAGAATGGTTTCCTCTCCTACATATTGCTATATGCTAAGAAATGTCTTCAGAAAGTCATTGCGGTATCGGCTGATATGATAGTTCAGTATGTTCAGCTATACATTATTAATGCATGAAGTCTGGAGCCTTGTAGACACAGTGCTAGCAGATGTGGAGGAATTGTAAAACTGAGCACTAGAAGGCATTTTACATGAGTCTTAATCTTTCCAGAAAAAAATGTTTAATCTGGTACCTGATGAACCAGGGCCTCTGATAAATTGTCACAAGCATATTTTGTACATTAAAGTAGTTATCCCATCTAAGAATAAACACTTGAAATAGATCACTCTGTTTGTAATGACTCTATATATGAGTTTCACTTTTTGTATTGAAGAAATGAAATAAATTAACGTTTTGATGATATTATAATTTTATGAGATGCACCTGTAGGTTCAGAGAAGTAGTGAATGGGCTATATATAAAAGGACTTCGATTAGGGAATGTGATAGGCTGCTCTGAACAGATGTGTTTTTAGGGAGCACCTAAAACTGTGTAAGTTGTGGTTAGTCCTAATTTCTTGGGGTAGAGCATTCCAGAGGTTTGGTGCAACTCGGGAGAAGTCTTGGATCTGGGAGTGGGAGGTATGGATTAGTGCGGATGTTAGTTGAAAGTCGATTGCAGAGCGTAATGAGCGGGTCGGCCGATAAACAGAAATGAGGGAAGAGATGTAGGGGGTGCCGCACTTAGGAGAGCTTTGTGGGTGAGAACAAGCAGTGTAAATTGAATTCTATAATGTAAGGTCAACCAGAGCAATGACTGGCACAGAGTGGACGGATATGTCCGCCATGACTGAAAATTCTTCAAATTGCTGAGAAGGTGACTATTCACTGGTTTGATCATCTATAGTACCTCACTCCACATGATTTGATGTTGTGATGTTTTTGAAGCTAAACAGTTTTTCTAACATTTTGCCTCGATCATTATTGGGTTCATTTTTAAGAATGACACCTTCCACTAGTTAATACTGACATAGCAAAAGGGAGAGAGGAAGAAGGAGAACAAAATACCAATCTTTAATATTTTTCTTTCTTTTCCTGTAAATCTTTTCTTGTAAATCTTATTTTTTGTAAATAATAATAAGAAATTTGGCTGGCAGCTTCTAGAGCAGTTAGTGTCTAGGCTTAAATAAGTCTTCCAGCTTTCAAATTATATTCCTAGACTGATGACTAAATGTCTTCCCGCTGGCTATTATTAGCTTAGATAATATTACAGTCTACTGTATAATCTTATACTGGCACCTCTGAAAGCATTAACTTTTCCTCAAAAGGAAACTAGCCTTGTATGTGATACTCCCAATGGATTCCTGTTTGTAGGTAATATGACTGTAAATACCTTGCTCTCTACTGTTTTTGTCATTGTAACCTAGTGACAAACTGCATAAGTAACTATGGCTTATAATGTGAAGCAAAGTAAGGCCTAGTTCAATAGTATAGAAAATTAATTTGGTAAAAGTGTTAAAAATATAATATATGACAAATATTACTCGTGGAGGAATTCAGCAAATTGGAAATAATGGAATTATATTTATTTAAAGAAGAAGTACCTTGCAATGGCCTGCTCTAAATTGAGGATGAACATATAGCAAGTTGGCAGCTCAAGCACAGAGACAATGGGCAGCTAACTTTGTAATTGACATGTAATACTCGTCCACAATTGAAATTACGTCCTATGTACAAGATTAGGCATTTCTTTTGTAGATCAGGGGTCTTACAAAAATGCTGACTACTCAATGGCAAATCTGTACTAGCCTGAACAACCACGGTTTGGATGGAATTCAGCCAAAATATGTCTTTGTGATCTTCCTGAATCAAATTGCAAATTATTTGAATTTGACTCATAGTTGATTTGCAGCTCATCTCTACTGCCAAGTATCTAGTTGGCCTTTAATTGGACTGGACTAAGCCCTGTCCAGAAAACCACTACAGCTATCAGTCAAGGACAAACTGGTCAGGTTGGTGGGAGAGCATCCAAGAGCACAGGAAACTTTGACACCCACTACACAGTTCGGAGCTAATTCTAATATTATGGAAAATTAATGTAATCTTTGTTTTCCCAGTTATTCTACCCGGACTAGGTATGTGTGGTATGATTACTGCATCACTTACACAGTGGTGTGGTGGGCTGTTCGGGAGGTAATAGTAGTTAAAGTAGCACCGTTACAATCAAAATGATTCAATCTGCACTGCAAATTAAGATTATTAGCAAAATTTACAAACTTCTACTGTTCGCAAAAATAACTTCAAAAGCGGACTACTAGATTATTACAAGGGATGGATGAGCTTTCCTATGATTAGAGATTGGAAAAACTTGGGCTGGTTTAGGTGTTTAGCGTAAAAAGGCGTTTCAGAGGAGGTCTCATTTATATGTATAAGTACATGTGAGGTCAATGGAAAGGACTGGCACTTGATTTATTCCTTTCAAAGACTATGCAAAGGACCAGAAGGAACTCATTAAGGATGGAAGAAAGGCGATTCTGGCAGCTAAATAGGAAAGGGTTTTTTACACTCAGAGCAGTCAGACTTTGGAATGCCATACCACAAGAGGTAGTATTGGTAGACACTAGAACAGCTTTTAAAAAGGGCTGGATGATTTCCTCAGCAAAAATGTCATTATGGGTTTTGGATAATGTAGTGACAGAGAATGTTTATTTGGTGAAGAAAGATTGAACTTGATGGACCTAGTTGTTTTTTCAACCGATGTAACTATGTAACTCAAAACAACTAATATAAAAATTGGTTTCCTTAAGTTCAACACGAAATGCCACTTTATTGACTACTGCAGTCTCCCAATTATTCAAACCCTTCATGACAAGCATGTTTACTACTTAGAGCACCTTTTCGATGTTTTGATGTACTATAAACATGATACAAAGCTAGACACCAACTTTTGACAATTTTCCTGATGAATTTTATACCATTTCACGTGAACATAGGCTTTCAGTTTACTAATAAGGGATAGAAGACCTATCTTATGATGACAGGTTGGAAAACTTGGGCTTGTTTAGCTGTTTAGTGTAAAAAGACGTCTTAGAGGAGAAATACATCAATGCCAAAAAGAAAAAAACATATGGTAAAAGATGATAATAACAAGATAATTATAGAGAACAAAGAGAAGGCTGAGATATTAAACAGGCACTTTTCATCCGTGTTCCCCAATGAACTGACTGTTCCAGAGATCATTCAGCAAAGCAAAAATCAAAGTTCACCACCTGATATTTCTAGTTTAACACAAGAAGAAGTATGCCTGCATCTGAGCATATGAAATATTGATAAATCCCATAACCTAGATGACATTCATCCATGGATTCTGAAGGAATTGAGCTCAGTAATTGACAGACTGATTTGTCTCATATAGTTAGACTCTCTTGTAAAAGAATTGGTGCAATTGGATTGGAGGATG
>VIAB01023340.1:10151-24585 GCA_009801035.1 Oophaga pumilio | reverse complement strand
ATTAGAAAGCAATCCTGCCACTTAGTAAAAAATATCAGTTGGCTCAACTGATGGTCTATAAAAAAGTGTCTCATTACCAAGGTGCCTCACAAGAAACATCTCATGAAGGATAAAACTAGTGAGCCATCTAAAGACCTTTGCAACCTTGTTGTTGAAAAACATACTGACGACATTGGTTACAGAAGAATTTCTAAGCTACTAAAGTTCCTCTGAAAACTGTTGGGACCATAATCAAGAAGTGGAAAGGACATCATTTCACAAGAACATGTGCTTCCCTCAAGATTACAGACAGAGGAATGAAAATAATTATCAGAACAGTCAATGACCACATGTGGAGAGCTACAGAAAGACCTGGTATCAGCAGGTAAAATAGTTTGAAAGAAAACTAAAAGTAATGCAGTCAACCTCCATGGCCTGTATATAAGCTCACCACACAAGACTCCATTGCTGAACAAAAAGCTTGTTCAAGTGCATTTATAGTTTGCTCAACAACATTTAGACAAGCCTGTGAAATACTGGGATAATATAGTCTGGTCAGATGAGAACAAAATCGAACTCTTTGGATGCCATAATACACACCATGTTTGGAGGCCAAAAGTCACTGAATATCACCACAAAAATACCATACCAACAGCGGTGTTTGGAGGTGAGAATATAATGGTATGTGGCTGTGCTTTAGCATACAGCACTTGCAAAGTTATATGAAGAAAGGATGAATGGACAAATGTACAGTACAGAGCAAAATTTTGGAAACACCTTCTCATTAAATGATTTTTCTGTATTTCATGACTATGAAAATTGTAGAATCACACTGAAGGCATCAAAACTATGAATTAACACATGTGGAATTATACATTAACACTTTACAAAAAAGTGTGAAACAACTGAAAATATGTCTTATATTCTAGGTTCTTCAAAGTAGCCACCTTTTGCTTTGATTACTGCTTTGCATGCAGAAAAGGTGAACGGATGGACTCTACATGCCTGGTTCCCACCATGAAGCATGGAGGAGGAGGTGTGATGGTGTGGGGGTGCTTTGCTGGTGACACTGTTGGGGGTTTATTCAAAATTGAAGGCATACTGAACCAGCATGGCTACCACAGCATCTTGCAGCGGCATGCTATTCCATCTGGTTTGCGTTTAGTTGGAACATCATTTATTTTTCAACAGGACAATGACCCCAAACACACCTCCAGGCTGTGAAGGAGAGTGATGGGGTGCTACGCCAGATGACCTGGCCTCCAAAGTCACCAGACCTGAACCCAATCGAGATGGTTTGGGGTGAGCTGGACTGCTCACCGCTTCAATTTTGAATGAATCCCCAATAGTGTCACCAGCAAAGCACCTCCACACCGTACCTCCTCCATGCTTCACGCTGGGAACTAGGCATGTAGAGTCCATCCGTTCACCTTTTCTGCGTGCAAAGCAGTAATCAAAGCAAAAAGTGGCAACTTTGAAGAACCTAGAATATAAGACATATTTTCAGTTGTTTCACACTTTTTTGTAAAGTGCAATGAACAACTCTACATGTGTTAATTCATAGTTTTGATGCCTTCAGTGTGATTCTACAATTTTCACAGACATGAAAATACAGAAAAATCTTTGAAAGAGAAGGTGTGTCCAAACTTTTGGTCTGTACTGTACCATAACATTTCTGATAAATATCTGCTGCCATGTACCAGGATGATGAAGATGAAGCAATGGTGGACATTTCAGTAAGATAATGATTCCAAACACACAACAAAGGAAACTCTCTGGTTTCAAGCAAAGAAAATAAAGCTGCTAGAATAGCCAAGCCTATCATCTGACCTGAATCCAATATAAGATTTATGGAAGGAAGTAAAGCTCAGAGTTCATAGAAAGAACCCACAGAACCAGGATTTGAAGAGTGTTTGTGTGGAAGAATGGGTCAAAATTACACCACATCATTGCATTCAACTAGTTTCTTCATATAGGATGTATTGCATCTTGAAGCTGTCATCACAAACAAAGCCTTTTGTACAAGGTATTAAATAAATTTCTGTGTGTTTAATACTTTTTCCCTGGGTCATTTCTCATTATTACACAACACTTAATTTATGGACATCTTTGGTTGGATTTCTTTGCCTGAGTGGATTTAATGAGTTGTTACTGATATCTGGTGAAAATTTCATGTCAATGGCACTTTTAGAAATACGAGTACTTAGAAAATTTGTGATGTGTTTGGCATCTAATTCATGATGAGCTGTGGCTTTATGTGCACACAAACTCTCACTCCGGTCCCTGACTGAAATAAGATTTCTCATGTAGCACATAGAGGGGCACACAATTTATCAGATGCTCTAGTTTCATAAAAAGGCATGCACCTCTTCATGAATCAGGAGGGTATGACTCCACCATGCCCCTTCACCAGTGAGAAAATTCCAGGTCTTGATGAAGTGGGGCTTTTGACTTAATCTAGAAGTCTATGCAAGTGGGCACTAACTTGAAAAAGTGACTGTTTTTTAAAAACTACAGCAAGTCTGCCAAATGCATGTGGGAAAACATGTTATGGTTTGATGAGATCAGTATTCCACTATTTGGCTGTAATTCTAAAAGGTATGTTTGGCTCAAACAGTGCAAGACTCCAAAAGAACACCATACTCTCAGTAAAACATGGTGAAGGCAGCAATATGGTTTAAGGCTATATTTCAGCATCTTGATCTGGAGCTTTATTTGTAATATGGGGTGCTTGTTAAAAAATGGGGTGGAGCCTCTGTAACAATGCTCATGGTTTTAGATATGGGCCAGTACTACAGTTTCTCCACCCTGGCATACTACAGAAAAGTGGAGTTCCTGGGTGTGTTTATGTGATGATGTTGCGGTGGTAGAGGCACAATACTTGTTATAAACATTACAAAATATCCTACAAATTCAGACCTAATCAAATGGCACTTCCCATTGTAAATGTAAATACAAAAAGCACTGGAAGCATATAGCCACAAATACAATTCTTTATTAGAAAAATCTACACATAAATGACAATTGACAGATAAAATACATAAAAGCGAGATGTATGTCCAGTATGCTCCCATAGGTACATATGCAAACTATGACGAATATATCAGATAGGATCTAGGGTCAGGATAGGATATTAGTGCTATGTACCACTAATGCTAAAAAAAGCAGTATTGGAAATATTAGCTAGTGTGATCAGGTCTCATATTTAACATGGTGTGTCACATATGCTACATAATGGGAGAAATACGTCTCAATATTTAGTGCTATATACAAGCATGCATATTAGACCACATTTCATAATGATATCATATATAGTACATGATGATAGATATAGTGGTCACTAGAAAAGGACTTTAGTTCACAACTCCCAATATCAGTTACTGCTAAAAAGCATATATATAAACTGCATTGCACAAATGTGCTATGTCTAGTGACTTAACGCATGTGATGATACACATAATGATAGCTGTAACATGACCATAGTTCAAAACGACATAGTGTCAAATAGCATATAGCATAAAATAATACCCACTATGGCCAATATAGCACGAGACACAGATGTGGATCCTAAAGACCACCATAGAGCATAGTCATAATAGTACAGATACACAGTATAGATTTTTGACCTGTGGATCCAAAGATTTTTTCGGATTTCTGGCCTCCATGGTAACTGTGTACCAAGGTGTCTCTAAGATTATTAGACCTCCTATACGTAATGGAGGGAAATTTTGGGACAAATTTCTCTAGGGTTTTATCAGTTAGAAGTAATTGCCAATATTTTTCTAGGGCTTTTTTAACTTCCCACCATTTGTCATTATAGGTGGATATGAATCTCACCTTTTGTAGATCCACATTTTTATTCTTAGGTGTTAATAGGTCATTCCGTGTTGCCCGTTTGGACCTTTTTAACCCCCTTTTGATGCTACGATTGGAATATCCTCTTGCAGAGAATCTAGAAGATAGATCACTCATTTGTTCCTCAAAAGCTTTCTCACTCAAACAAATACGTCTTGCCCTTAAAAATTGCCCTGTTGGAATACCCTCTATCAGTGACTTTGGATGAGAGGAGGTAGCATGTAGGACTGAATTTATTGCAGTTTCCTTCCGGTATACGGGAGGTGTGGCCTGACGACTGGCGACGCATTCCCGCGATGCTGTGCATTGCCGTGGTGACGCGTCCAGCCGGGTCCGTAGCAGTTCCTTCCCCATTCTGACGTGTTGGATGGGGAGTGGCTGCGTCACACGCTGGGGGCTGGATGACTTCGCACGCATGTGGGATTTCTAGCTGGTAAATACTTTATCTGGGAAAGGTATATAAGGGCATACTAGACTTTATATCACATCTACTTACCCCTCTGAGACGAAGCTAGCGCGAAACGCGCGTCGGGGAATCCAGGCTCCTACCAAGGTCCTATGTGTTCTATGGCTGTATCTGTACTATTATGACTATGCTCTATGGTGGTCTTTAGGATCCACATCTGTGTCTCGTGCTATATTGGCCATAGTGGGTATTATTTTATGCTATATGCTATTTGACACTATGTCATTTTGAACTATGGTCATGTTACAGCTATCATTATGTTTATCATCACATGCGTTAAGTCACTAGACATAGCACATTTGTGCAATGCAGTTTATATATATGCTTTTTAGCAGTAACTGATATTGGGAGTTGTGAACTATAGTCCTTTTCTAGTGACCACTATATCTATCATCATGTACTATATAAGATATCATTATGAAATGTGGTCTAATATGCATGCTTGTATATAGCACTAAATATTGAGACGTATTTCTCCCATTATGTAGCATATGTGACACACCATGTTAAATATGAGACCTGATCACACTAGCTAATATTTCCAACACTGCTTTTTTTAGCATTAGTGGTACATAGCACTAATATCCTATCCTGACCTTAGATCCTATCTGATATATTCGTCATAGTTTGCATATGTACCTATGGGAGCATACTGGACATACATCCTGCTGTTATGTATTTTATATGTCAATTGTCATTTATGTGTAGATTTTTCTAATAAAGAATTGTATTTGTGGCTATATCCTTCCAGTGCTTTTTGGATTTATTGTTATAAACATTGTTGAAAGTTCACAGTTTAAGCAGAGGACTTCCATAATTCTAGTGTTTTGGAAACCTGTGTTTCGTCATGGTATTGCACTCGGACTAATCTTTTTCTGAGCACAGACATACAGGAAATTCTCTCTATATTTTCTTCCTATACGTGCCCAAATCCACTGACACCGTCTCACTGACCGCAGCGCTCAGGTCTGTCCAGCACTAGGACCGTTCCCACTAAGTCTTTTAAAGAAATGTCTATCTTCTCTGACTGTAAATGCCCTGACTTGTCTGTGTGAGGGGAAAACGCTGCCACCACTGAAGTGTTGTTGATGAGTCTTGCTTTCTTTGCCATTGGTTCCCACACACAATCAATGATGATCTTCTTCCCTGAGTGTGTCCTGTTCTGTCACTCTTTCAAATTTTACTAATTTCCTGTTCCTGAAACTACCCAGAGATTCCCAATCCTCCTCCCCACTTTGGGCCGGCACTACAATTTTCTGTCTCTGACCCTGCAGTCTGTTGCTGGACAGACTTAATCTTTCACATAGTTCTATGAAAACATTATAACACCAATCTCTATCATGCATTACAATACTCAGGAACATATTGTCATGCACAGTGTAGGAAAGACTAAGTGCAACACGAAGGGATAAGGAGAAGAAAGCCCAACACTAGGGAGTGGGGACCCCTAAACAGATATAACATCACCCTATCTGCCCTTAACTTCCCTATATAGGTTCTGCACCTATAGCCGAGCAGGAATGTATTCCCTGCCAGTCTCTGGCAAAAAGCCATGGTTAGGGACGGACAGGATAAGCACTAGGCAATCCCCACTACAACTAAAGACATATGTGGATAGACAAACAAGGGGAACACTTATCTTGAGTAGACTCAGAGATGTAACACAGATGTCCTCCAGCAACACCAAAGAGGAAGACAGCCAACTCGTAACAACCCTGTCAGCGCCAGCGAACTGCCACGGCTGAGCAGAGTGACTCACCCACACTGTGGAGGAAGGGCCCGGGGTCAGATGCCGTAGGGGAGGCTCAGGCAGACGGGACTTGAGCAGCGTGGTGAGAGGAGACATTGAAGGTAGCAGTAAGCAAAAGGACCTGCGATCATGTGACCACAGGGGCGGGGCTTAGCATCCTGCTGCTGGAGGTGAGTGCAGGACGCTACAGGGACCCTGGATTAGTGAAGAGGGAAACTCAGGTCAGAAATATGGGGGTCATACACGGAGAGGATGGCGCGGTACCGGAGGAGCGAGCAGAGAATAGTCAGAACATAAGCCAGGAGTCATACACGGAAATAGCAACGCAGTACAGGGGGGGTAAGCAGAGAATTGTCAGGACGAAGACCAGGAGTTATACACGGAGATAGCAATGCAGTACAGGAGGGGCAGGCAGAACTCGTAATGGGAACAGAACCAAGTCAAAACCAAGCAAGCATAGAGAATCACAAGCACAAAGCACAGGGTCACACACACTCGGCCAAGGGTCAAAGTATAAGCGACAAGGAATGGTCCCACAATGAGGCTATAAGAAGCCTCCCAGAATCCCAGAGTGAGGCCATCCAAATTAACCCTTAACCTACCTTTTCCCACAAACTCAGCAAACCATGACACAACTGTAAAAGCTCCAAGCCTCAACAGGGGGAAATAGGAATTTCCCCAGTAATTCCCAGCAGCAGGCTGGGAGTCTATAAACACCCAGTCCAGGTGTGTCAATTACAGCCAGAGAAAGGTTGCCACTGAGTCAAAGAGTCAGAAAGGTTAAGAAGGTGTCTGCAAAGCCAAAGGCAGAGACCTTCTGTAGTTAGATGCAGTGCAACTGTCTGCAGGTTCTGACACATATTACATTTCACATGACACTGCACAATAGTATACAGAGAAGCATTTACTCTATCTTAACCTATGTCCCACGAACCCATTTAAACATTACACATCATAATTCACATTACATTAATAAACTAATTGGTGTCTTCAGGGGGAACATGGCAGCCTGTCCACCTCCTTACATCTCTACTTGAATAACTTGATGGGTGGATTAGCTCTATAGATGTTGTCACGAACGGGACACAGACGGAGGCCAGAGGGATCATGGCTTAGGATCCTGCCGATGCCACCGATAGGTTGAATGCAGGGATTTATACTTATCCCACTTCCCAGTTCCACTTAGGAACTTGTAGCTCTCCGGCGCCCCCTTACACTCAGGTCAGTCAGTGAACTGCACCTAGGATAATTAGTCGCCAGACGGGCCGCTTGAACGTGTACTGGCTATTGGGTACGCTACAGTGAGGGAATTATAACTAATCCTAGCCGCAGCCAGGCAATACCCTTATCAAACCCGCTCCGTCACTGCCAACGCCACCCGGTAGCTCAGCACTACACACACTCGCTAGCTGCCACCAGCCTCTGGGTTTAGAACGTGGGGCAGAGGCCACCCCAATTTAGTAGTGTAGTATACTTCAGGCACGTGCAAATTCGTTATACAGCATAGAGGACGAACTAGTAATTTTATATCTTTACTCCAAGAAGTTTGGCAGTGTTTATAAAGTTTTAAAACAAAGTTTTACAAAAAAGGAGACAATTAAAATATGTACACGCAATTACAAATAAAACAGGGTTAAAGAAGAAAAACTCACATGGCACTTAGATCATTCAGGCGAATCAGGCTGGGGGAAAAGAAGGGAGGGGCCACACATCACCATTCATGGCAGTGTGGATGTCTATCCCAGGCTCTCTTAGCAGAATCTGACACCCTGACTCAATGGCTGTACTCTATCGTTCAGGGTCATGACCTCATAAAGGGGCTGAGTTACCGGGATCCTCCCTTTTCTCTAAGTGGTAGTTTTGGGTTTTGAAGCCTTCTCGGCTTTATAACTTGGCTTGAGAACCTAGCAGAGTTTCAGCAGAACCATCATTCACCTTATTCTGAAATTAGTGTTCTAATGAGTTCAAACTCAGACTAGTTAGTCCACTCTGCTCCATAGAAATCCATTTCTCTGGTTCTGTTTGGGCTAGAATATAGCCAGTACCACTGTAGCGGAGCCTGATAGGAGCAGGTTGCAGAACTGTAACTTTTGTGTTTCTATCATAACTTTGCAGCGTGTTATGACCGAATGAATAAATTCCCATTATATGCTATGGGACAGTCCAGCAGGGTTTGAAGACAAAGACATTCCTGAGGTGGGGGCGAGAGGAAGGAGTGAGTCGCAGAAAGGCTGCAGGCACAAGGGGGAAGAGGGGGTGGTTTGGCTCTGTGCTGGCTAAACACGTTGGGGGTAGTAGTTCTGGAAAAGTAATAGGGAATGGAGCTCCCATCCCAGGTTATCGTCACAGATGTCCTAGACCAGATCCGTGCAAAAGTAAGGACCTCTGGACACATATGACCCTCTGGCTGATCCTGTCCGGTATGTGAACTGAGACAACCAAATGGTTTGAAATAGTGTTGTTCCACACCAAGCCCTCCACCTAGCATTTCAATTTCATCAGTATCTGTATTCCCGGGATCCAGCCACTGTGAACATAATCATGGAATAGGGTCTCCCTTATTGAGACTGCACATCTTAGAGCTATGCATGAGTCATGATGTTACTACATCGCAACTGCTGTGCAAAACATCAGTACACTGCATGGACTGGAGCAGTATATAAGGGAAACAGAGTTAGATGAGTCTTTTTTTTTTTTTTAATTGTTAATACTTGTGGGAAACTCTGGGAACATCATACTGTGTGGAAGGCTTTTTAGGGACATCATACTGTGTGAGGTCTGCGTGAGGACATCATACTGCATGGAGTGGATGTTTGGGGACATCATACTACATGGGGGCTTTGTGGAGATGTCATACTTTGCGGGGGACTTTGAGGAGACATTATACATCACGAGGGCTTGTGTGGTGACATGACTCTTTGTGCAGGGGCTTTGTGTGGACATTATACTATTTGTAGGATATCATAATATGTGAGGGGCTTTCTTGAGACATCGTACTGTGTAAAGGACTATGTGAGGACATCATTCGTGTGGGGCTTTAAAGGGACATAATACTATGAGGGAGACTTTGCTGGGACATCATTCAGTTTCGGGAGGTTTGCGGGGACATCATACTGTTTGAGTGGCTATGTGGAGACATCATACTATTTGAGGGTCTGTGTGTAGACATCATATCTCATGAGGAGCTATATGGCACCTAATTCTGTTTGTGGACATCATATTTTGTGTGGAGACTGTGGGGAATCATATCATTTTGGGAGCTGTTGACTAAGGTAACAAGGTTGAATAGCAGGAGCAGTATGACTACAAACAGAGATGTCGGCAGAGATATCGAATCACTCAACACCGTGGTCCCGCACTCCCTCCTGTTATGAATGTGCTAGAGATGGTTTCTGAGCAGAGGCTCCCTCTGGTGGTTACAGACAGTACTGAGCCTTTCAGCGAGGAATGGCAATCTGGAATCGCTGACTGGTCTGATATAAGGGAGGTTCCCTCCCAAGATGGTTGCCGGTGATCAATTGTTCTTGTCTCAATTGTGGTTCCTGGTTCATTTGGAAATTTGCTGAGTCTTGCCTGCATCTTCTGCTATCAGATAAGATATTTTCTGCTTTTATTTTTGTGCTTGCTTTTTGCATTGTTCCCTGCACTTCTGTGGAGGTCAGCCAGGCTTGTGCTCCTCTCAGTTTATCTGAAGCCACTGTTATTTGTTCATTTGCTTTTTCCTGTTTTTTCAGTGGCTGCGGCTTAGTTTTTTTACACCAGAGATCTGATTTTAGGTGGTAGAGATCGTGTGATCTCAGGTGTTTTTGCAATCAAAAGAGTTGGTATTTTTTAGGTTTTTTTTTGGATTGCAGTGAGTATCCTTTCCTGTACTTTTCTGTCAAGACAGATTGGGCCCCAGCGTTTGCTCATTCTATTTTCTGTCTGTGTCCGTGCTTCTTCTTGTCTAACCGCCATTACATGTTTGGGGGCTTCCTATTTTCTTTGGGGATCTGCTCTGGGGCAGATAGCCTTCATCTTTCTGCCTTTAGGTATAGTTATCTCTCAGGCTGTGACGAGGCGTCTAGGATCAACGTAGGAACGCTCCACGGCTACCTCTAGCTGTGTGGTTAGTTCCGCGTACTGCAATCCAATAGGTTCCAGCCTCTCTGGTGTATTGCCGTTTTTGCTTATTTTCCTCAGCTACCAAAACACAACACCCTCCTCTATCTTCTGCTGCTTCTGCACAATGCTTGAAAATCCATGGGCACTGTGCTTAGGGCATGCGCATGTGGTTCCACCCTTTTAAAGAGCCAACACGTGCCATCCTAAGTGTCTCCAGCCAATAGCTGGGAGACACTTATTATTTAAGGCACCTTCCATCAACAACATTGTAGATTGTTTCTAATTCGATTGCTAGTTCCAATGTCCCAGTGCTCGTATCTCAGTTTACCAGTCCTGTATATCAGCCATGCCCATCTGCCTGCTCATCAGCTGTGCCCGCCTGCCTATCGGCCATGCCCGACTGCCTGCCTGAACATCATCCATGTCTTGCAGCTCCTGCCTGTCTGTATATCAGCTGTGCCTGCCTGAACTTGCCTGCCTGGAAATCAGTTGTGCCCATCAGTACCAGCCTGCTTGTGTGTCTGTCATGCTTGTCACTATACCAACCATGCCAGCCAGCACTTGCTAAGTCTAACATTCCTAGTCGTTCATGCCTCCTGTCCCTTGGGAGTCAGCTGCCATCTACCTGAAGTCAATCCTGGTGTAGTACCTTGTCCCATCTCCCTCGTCCCTCCTCGGATCATGATATTGCCAGCCATAGTGCTTCTGAGGTCGAACTTGGTGAGGCACCTAGTCACGCCCTTCCAGGCTTTCCTCGGTTCATGACACAGTAATTCCACCACCCAGTCTGTTACTGTTTGTAAAGGCCATGGAATCTGCTGGCTCTCAGGCTTCCTCCATCTGTGACATGTATCAGGAGGTCTCCTGCCAGAAACACCAATAGGACAAGATGCTATCCTGTCCGGACAAAAACAGCAGTTCTTTCTGGAGCCTTTCAGCTTCTTGTTCTGGAGCCGGAGTTGTCCTTACCTAGAATTCGTGTTCAGATCACAGGGTAACCTGCCTTTTCTTTTTTTGTTTTAAATCTTCCCTGCTTCTGAACGCAACTACTTGATAAGTGATCGAGAACTGTTAGAGATAAAGCTGACTCTAGATGAGTGGCAATTCTTGCTTAAAGGAATGATGCATCCGGTGGTTATCTACACTGACCACAAGAATCTAGCCTATCTGCGGTCTGCACAGCGGCTTAATCTCCGACAAGCCAGGTGGTCTCTGTTCTTCTCCTGCTTCAACTTTACTATCCATTTTCAGCCTGCTGGTAAGAACTTCAAGGCGGATGCACTCTCTAGATTTTTCCTGTCTTCTGAACAGGAGGAGGAGCCTCTACACATCATTGAACCCTCCAAAATTATTACGGTCTCTCCATTGGATCTGTCTCGGCTCCCTCTTGTGCCCAGAACAAATCTTTGAAATAGCTTCTGACTGGTCGGCTACTTCCTTTGCTTGTATCATCTGCTCCCTGGCAGCATATTGCAATTGATTTAATCACTGATCTTCCAGTATTGACCAGCGTACCATCATCTGGGTGGTTGTAGATCATTTCTCCAAGACAGCTCATTTTATTCCTCTATCTGCTCTCCCATCTGCTCCAGTGCTAGCAGAGAAGTTTATACTACATACTTTCTACCTCCATGGTCTACCACAGAATATTGTTTTTGATAGAGGCATCCAGTTTACATTTCGTTTCTGGAGGGTCACCTACAAGCTGCTGGATATCACTTTGAATTTCTCTTCAGCCTATCATCTTCAATCCAATGGCCAGGAAGAATGGGTCAATCAGATCCTGACCAAATTCCTGTGGCATTTCATCAATGCTCAGCACAGTGACTGGGCTGAACTCCTGACTTGGGCCGAATTCTCATATAACAGTCATGTGAGTGAATTTTCTGCCAAATCTCCATTTTTTGTGGTCTACGGTCAACACCCCAATATTCTATTCCCTATTTCCACTACCTCCGATATCCCTGCTGCAGAATCCCTCATCAGGATTTTTTCTCAAATCTGGGAGGATACCAAGTACACTTTGTGGAAGTCCTCTGGATGGATAAAAAGACAATCAACAAGAAACATCTGGATCAGCCGCTGTTTCGTCCTGGGGAAAAGATCTGGCTGTCATCTAGATATATCTGTTTCAATGTCCCCACCTCCTACAAAATGGATCCTTGCTTCATCAGTCCGTTTGAGGTTCTAAAACAAATTAATCCTGTAGCCTGCAAACTCAAACTACCTGCCTTTGTTCAGGTGTGTCTCTTTAAATCTGTCTTCCGTACTTCCTCCTTCAAAAATCCAGGTACCATTCCTACTCTAGTCAGCTTTGAGGACATTTTCAAGGTTGAGAACTTCCTGGCCACCAAGAGGATAAGAGGAAAAACATTTTTTCTTATGGATTGGAGGGGATTCCATCCTGAGGAGAGGTCATGGGAGCCCAGGAAGAAAATCAATGCCCCTCTCCTGAGGCCAGAAGCAGAGGGGATTTAAAGGGGGTACTATGACGCCAGCATATCTGCACTCTGCCTTACTCTTCAGCAGAGATGCCCACTCATTCACAGCCACGGCCCCACATTCCTCCTCCAGCTCCTACTGCTTCTGCCAAGGGTCTGCTTGCTGATCACGCACTGTGCTTAGAGAGCATACACATAGTCCCACCCGCTTAACCCCTTTACCCCCAAGGGTGGTTTGCATGTTAATAACCGAGCCAATTTTTACAATTCTGACCACTGTCCCTTTATGAGGTAATAACTCTGGAACGGTTCCTTGGATCCCGGTGATTCTGACAATGTTTTCTCGTGACATATTGTACTTCGTGATAGTGGTAAAACTTCTTTGATATGACTTGCGTTATTTGTGAAAAAAACAGAAATTTGGCGAACATTTTTAAAATTTCGCAATTTTCCAAATTCAAATTTTCACGCCCTTAAATCACAGAGATATGTGATACAAAATAGTTAATTCATAATATTTTCCACATGTCTACTTTACATCAGCATAATTTTGGAACCAAAATTTTTTTTTGTTAGGAAGTTATAAGGGTTAAAAGTTAAACAGCGATTTCTCATTTTTACAACACCATTTTTTTTTAGGGACCACATCACATTTGAAGTCACTTTGAGGAAAATACCCAAAAGTGACAGCATTCTAAAAACTGCACCCCTCAAGGAGCTCAAAACCATATTCAAGAAGTTTATTAACCCTTCTGGTGCTTCACAGGAATTTTTGGAATGCTTAAAAAAAAATTAACATTTAACTTTTTTTCACAAAAAAATACTTCAGATCCAATTTTTTTTATTTTCTCAAGGGTAACAGGAGAAATTGGACCCCAAACGTTATTGGGCAATTTGTCCTGAGTACGCTGATACCCCATTTTTGGGGGGAACCATTGTTTGGGCACATGGCAGAGCTCGGAAGGGAAGGAGTGCAAATTGACTTTTTCAACGCAAAATTGGCTGGAATTGAGATCAGACGCCATGTCACGTTTGGAGAGCCCCTGATGTGCCTAAACAGAGGAAAAACCCACAAGTGACTGCATTTTGGAAACTAGACCCCCCCAAGGATCTTATCTAGATGTGTGATGAGAACTTTGAACCCCCTGGTGTTTCACTAAAGTTTATAACGCCCGGCCGTGAAAATAAAAAATCATTTTTTTCCCACAAAAATTATTTCTTAGTCCCAAATTTTTAATTTCCCCAAGGGTAACAGGAGAAATTGGACTCCAAAAGTTGTTGTCCAATTTGTCCTGTGGGAGAAAACTACTGTTTGGGCACACGTCGGGGCTCGGAAGGGAAGTAGTGACGTTTTGGAATATAGACTTTGATGGAATGGTCTGTGGGAGTCATGTCACGTTTTGAGAGCCCCTGATGTGCCTAAACAATGGAAATGCCCCAAAAGTGACCCCATTTTGGAATCTAGACCACCAAGGAACTTATCTAGATGTGCCTTAACAGTAGCAATGCCCAGCAAGTGCCCCCTTTTTGAATTAATCTACTGTTCCTTGGTATGTGAATTTTATAAGTGACCCCGGATCTCTCCGCAGGTCAGCCCGGCTGGGAACAGAGCCCAGTGACCAGATGTAACTGCGGTGACTTCGGTGAGATCCGTGCTAGCACCATGAGCACTCACGATGCTAGCGGGGATCTCATTGGATCTCACCACAGCTCAGCCCGGCTGGGAACAGAGCCCAGTGACCGGAGGTAACCTCTACGACGTCACCCCCGGTTACTGACGCTGCATTTCCTGCATCTCATTCACCATTGGTTCTCAGTGTGGACGGTCGCATCTTGGCA
>VIAB01023337.1:2184-18538 GCA_009801035.1 Oophaga pumilio | reverse complement strand
CTGACTAAATATGCAGCTAATGTGCAACAGATGTGCAATATATCTCTTAGTGTGCCCCTTTATTTTCACTCATTGTTGTGTTTAACACATAAGTCAGGGTCTGTGTAGAGCAGTCTATGGGACCATATCTTGATTCATTTTGTCCCAATTTTTATCCCCTCCCCCACTATCTTATAAAAACGTAATTTTTGATGAGGTGAGAAGTAGGATGAATAAGGGACAGCCAACATGGAGCGGGGGCACCAAAACGTGCTAACATTAGGGTGTTAACAGTCTGCTGTCAGGCAGGGTCCTCTAAATAGGGACTTGGAAGATTTCTTATCTCTCATTCCTTTTCCCTAAAATTATTTTTTTCAGCTACTGTTCAAATTCCCTGAAATTATGGTGAATCATTGGTATTTATTGTGGTGATAAATTTTTTGAATATTTTTACTAATAGCCCTGGACTGCCTAGCTAGAACACTTTGTTACATAGCCCCTATTTGGTTTACTTTAATGGTGTTTTGGTTGGTGATTATCCATATCAATTAGGGTCCAATAGGGACTTAAGGGACAGCCGCAGTGGGGTGCGCCAATGGCGTTTCAAGAGGGTGTCAACCTCCGCTGTCAGGCAGGGCTGTTGGTTAGGGCCTACTAGGGTATTTGTAGGCCATTATTTATCGCTATATTTTGATCACTGGTTTGCAGCTCGATCAGCAATTGTATGCCTGTTTTTTTGTTTTTCTTTTCTTGGTTTTTTAATAAGAATTTCAATAAAGTAATTATTTTTTATGATTAGTTTTTTTCTGATGAGCATATATTTTTACGTACCTTTTTATGAGCAGCATCTTCATCTTGAATTTCCAGGACTGGTAGTTCTGGTTTGAGTCTTGGCACTGAGAACTTGACAGGATTACTGCTAGTGGACATCTTCTCTGTTGCTCTGTGCTTCATTTGCTCTGGTTTTCTGTTGCTGTGTTACTCTGGGGTTCTGTGTCACTCTGGGCCCATAACCTGTTGGCAGCAGATTACTTACGATACTCTCCAAGGGTATGACAACAGAACTTGTTTATTCAGGAACAATCAGGAACAATATGTGGTAGATCAGGAATAAATCTTTTGTGTGTCTCTATCTGTGCAGCATCTACAGCAGGCTGCTTCTCTCATACACAGACACGGGAAATCAGAAAATACAGTCACATGCTCTCCCTGTGTGAGCGTCTGGGAGTTTCTATTTTTATTCTAACTTTATGAACAGCATACAAATCTAGCAACTAAACACTCATAGACAGGAATGGAGTTGTTGCACCAAACATATCCCAACATCTACCCATTCCATAGATCAATATAAAATAGGTGGGTCTCCAATGTTCGACACCTCCACCAATAAGCTGTTATTTTCTCCAGTGGTCACTGGATGTACACACTTTTAATGGAGCTGCACTGCACAGATCAGCTACATGTGTAGCTGCTGCTGGTTACTGCAGAACAGCTGTTATTCTATTTTAAAATCTGTCGGCAGATAATTGCTATGTGATCTGAGAGCAGCAAGATTTGGGGGCTGAGAACCTGATTCAAGGTATGTATCACTAACTAGGCTACTTGGGACAGTTTTGCTAGAATCCTTGTTTTATCTGTTTTAGATGTACCAGTGCTCAAATTGCTAAATTGTGGAGAAGCCTGCCTATACCCCTGATTTGTAACTTCCTGTGTACATTTTGAGTAAACTGGCACTCAATTGTGGGGTTATACATATCAGCCTGACTGTTTTGCGTATGTGCTATAGTCCTGTAGTGTTTTTCTCCTGCTGATAAAACACTGATCGTATTGAAACTACAACAAACAGCCTAATGAGTGACACATCCCTGTAATCAGGCTCTCATGCCATATATTATACTGTTCTCATATTAAAAAACAAAAGCCTGCTGACAGATTCCCTTTAATAACATGCCTAAGGCCTCTTTCACATATCCGTCTTTTTGTATCAGGCATGATCCGTCCTATGCCTGAAGGGACGGATCCGGCGCTGAAACAAAAAAACTGATGCAACGGATCCGGTTTTTTGCTGGATCCGACCTGAACTTTTGAACCCAGAAAAAGAGGGTTTCTGATGCCCGGAGACACTGGAAAATGTAGTAGTAGTAGTAGTAGTAGTAGTAGTAGTAGTAGTAGTAGTAGTAGTAGACCTCGATTTCCAGAATCCGGATCAGACTTTTGCCGGATTGCACAAAAGTCTGATCCGCTTCCATTGAATTCTATTGTTTGCGGCTGCCTGATGCGCCGCTTCAGGCACATCAGGCAGCTGCGGCAAAAGAAAAAAACGTTACATGCTGCGTTGTGTCCAGCCGCCGGAATGTACATTTCCGCCGGATCCGGACAAAAACGCATACAACGCACTGACATCAGGCACCATCCGGCGCTAATGAAAGTCAATGCAAAAAAACCCGCATCCGGCATTACATTTTGCCGGATGCGGTTGGACAAAAAAATGCCGGAGGGCGCCGTCAGGCGCACAACGTATGTGTGAAAGAGGCCTAATACCTCAGCTGTTCTTGAGATTTGCATAAACACTTCTTTTGTGGTCTAGTTCAAGGGTTCACTGTAGTTAACTGGGGACTGTTATCAAGTATGCACTTTACTGTACAGGCATGGATTCAATCTAGTGTATTTCTGTTTTCTCTGTTTTGTCAGGGAGATTTGAGAGGGAAGTAGGAGAGGTAATATTTTTAGTAATAATATTTTGAGAGATAAAGTCAGAGACAGCGCTCACATTATTTTTACTTATTTTACTTATCCCACAGTGAAAGTAAAGCCACATTTTAGGTTTTTCCTTTCCAAAGCAAATAAGAGCTCATAATATATCTAAGATTATCTATTATATATGGGAATGTTGTGCCTTCGCTTTTCTTCCGTGTATCAAGTTAAAATGTAACCACTGGTTAATTTGTATGAACTCTTCACTGTCTGATACCCTCCAATCTCTGGTTTTAAAGGGAACTTGACAGGTGATAAATGCTGCCCAAACCATGGGCAGCATGTATCATTCACTGTCTGTATGATCACAGCCATATATGTTAGTCTCTGAAAACTGCAGCATTTTAGAGAAAAACATTTTTAACCCCCTTACCTCCCAACCCTGTTTTCATTTTCAAGACCAGGCCACATTTTACAATTGTAAAGTGTTACTTTATAAGTAAATAACTCTAAAATACTTCAACAGAATCAACTGATTCTGAGAAAGTTTTTTCGTGATATATTGTTCTTCTTGATAGTGGTTAAAATTTCTTGATGACTTGCGCTTATTTGTGAAATAATTGAAATTTGGGGAAAATTTGGAAAATAGTTAATATCACATGTAGTTTCCCACATGACTACTTTACATCAGCACAATTTTTGAAACAACATTTTTTTTATTGGAAGTTATAAGTTTGAAAAGTTGACCAGCAATTTCTCATTTTTCCAACAAAATTTACAAAACCCCTTTTTAGGGACCACATCACATCTGGAGTGATTATGAGAGGTCTATATGACAGAAAACACCAAAAAGTGACACCATTCTAAAAACAGCATCTCTAATGATGCTCAAAACCACATTCAATAATTTTTTTAACCCTTAAGGTGGTTCATGGGAATTTATGTAATGTGAAAAAAACTGAACATTTAACTTTTTTCCCCAAATTTTTAATTTAGATCCAATTTTTTTCTTTTGCAAAGCTAACAATAAAAAATGGACCCCCAAATTTGGTGTGCAATTTCTTTTGAGCATGCAGATATGCTTTATGTAGGCAAAACCACTGTTTCGAAGCATGTCATGGCTCGGAAGGGAAGGAGCGCCATTTGCTGCAATAATTAGTGGATGCCATGTCGAGTTTGGAGAGCAACTGATGCGCTTAAACAGTGGAAACCACTTCCAAATGACACCAATTTGGTAATAAAACCTGTCAGACAACTTATCTAGGTGTCTCTTCTGACAGAGGAGTGGAGGTCTGCAGTGCCATCACCGCATGGTAAGTCGGCAGCCATGCATCCCGGCATGGTCATGTGTTCACGAAGCTAATAGCAGAAGTTATGGCGCACCTCAGGGAAGAAAACACGCTGGTCATTCCATACTTAGATGATTACCTAATAATGGGACGCTCATTCAGTCATTGCCAGACTCAGATGGAGGAGATAGCCACCATCTTAGAAAGCTTAGGTTGGTGTTTAAACCTAGAGAAATCAAGGTTAGATCCACGAAGGACACTGATCTTTTTGTGTCTCTTGCAGGACTCAGACCGATGAGATTGTCCTCTATCAGATCAAAAGAGAGAAAAATTAATCATTCTGCTCTCTACAACAATACAAGATCAGGTAATGACCCTCAGGAAAGCTATGTCCCTTCTAGGGTCCCTCACCTCCTGTAACCCGGCAGTAAAATAGGCCCATATCCATTTGAAGAAGTTAAAATGGCATATACTAGAAAGCCAACATTCCTAACAGGGTTATCTGGAAAGCAAACTAAGGGCCCCGTCTCACATAGCGACACACCAGCGATCCCGAAAACGATCAGGATCGCTGGTGTGTCGCTACCTGATCGCTGCTGAGCTGCCAAACAGGCAGCTCAGCAGTGATCAGGACAGCGACACAGCGGGTAACGTCGCCTAGTTACCCGCAGTGTATGTTGGATACCAGCGTGCTGATGCAGGGAGCTGGTAACCAAGGTACACGTTGGATTTCCAGGCGCTGCGCGGTGCCTGGAAACCCGACGTGTACCTTGGTTACCAGCTCCCCTGCAGCAGCGCGCTGGTATCCAATGTACATGTCGGGTTTCCAGGCACAGCCCCGCGCCTGGAAACCCGAAGTGTACCTTGGTTACCAGTAGATCGCTGGTCTCCTGCCTGTCACACGCAGCGATGCGTGCTGGCAATCGGGAGACCAGCGATCAAAAAAAATTCCTGGCATTTCTGACACGACCAGCGATTCACAGCAGTGGCCTGATCGCTGGTACGTGTCAGACATAGCGAGATCGCTGCTGAGATCGCTGTTTAGCAGCAATCTCGCTATGTGAGACGGGGCCCTAACTCTCCCTCAGGAAGTGATACACTCACTCCATTGATGGCTAAAGATAGAATTTCGCCATGAGGGGTTGCCTTGGATTCCTCATATCACCAGTATAGTCACCACAGATGCCAGTCCCAGGGGGCAGGGTTGCTCACCTGGGTGACCATCTAGTCCAGGGAACAGGGTCAATGATTGAAAGAGAGAGCTTCTCACACATGTGGGAGCTTCTTGCAGCAGAGAACACACTAAACAGTCTACTACCCTTCCTTATAGGCCATGTAAAAATTCTCTCGGACAACAAGGTCATGTTTACTTAAATCATCAAAGGGCAAGCATTCAAGAACCTTAATGCAGATTCCAAAACAGATTTTCATTTTAACAAAGCTGACATCCTGTCATTTTCCGCTCTTCATATCAAAGGGAAAGACAACATCAAGGTGGATTTCCTGAGCTGCAGATTGCTGCTACTGGGCAAGTGGTCCCTCAAAAATTCTGTGTTCAGACAACTCATGGCCATGTGGAGTTGTCTGCAGATCAACCTTTTCACAACCTGGCAAAACAGCAAGTTAAAGAAGTTCTGCTCCTTGTACCCGGTGTAAAACCCTCATGCAGTGGATGCTTTTCAAATCAGATGGTATTTCACTCTTGCCTACGTCTTTTCCCCAATTTGATTCTATATGTGTTAAGGAAGATCAGGAAGGATGGAGCAAGGGTGGTTCTCATAGTCCCTTTCTGGTCCAAGAGACTTTGGTTCTTTTGGCTGAAAAGCATGTCAGTCATAAGTCTATGGGTTCTTCCAGAGATCCTGGCTCAGGGGCTCATATTCCATCCTCAGGTACTGGGCTGGACTTAACAGCCTAGAACTTGAGGGGTCAGTGCCAGAAACTAAAGGGTTCTCCCCAACCTGGTCTCTACCTTACTCAGTGGTATAAAGCCAATTACTGAGAGAATTTATGGTAGAACCTGGGAGAAGTTCCTGTCATCCACAGGGTGTACTTTGGGAAGAAGGGTGCCCCTAAATGAAATTCTGGAGTTCCTTCATAAGGGGCATGAGCAAGGTCTTGCAGTCATTACCTTAAAAGTCAAAATTTCAGTCTTGAGTGCGTTATTCAACTACAGCTTTGAGGGTAACCAATGTGTGGCTAGGTTTTTTTAAAGCATGTGTTAGATCCAGACTGGTCCCGGTAGCAAGAACTCCTCTGCGGGATTTCAATTTACGTCTAAATGCATTAACAAAGCACCCTTTGTGTCCCTAAGTTCAGGGTTCGTAGCCCTAACATCAGCCCGCAGGGTGATTTACATACAGGTTTCATCTGCAGACCCCCCTTTAACCTGGTATTGGATGATAGAATAGTCTTAAGACCCAACCCGGCTTATGCACCTAAGATGGTATCCTAATTCCATAGGTCACAAGAGATAGCTCTACTATTCTTCTGTCCTAACCCCAAGAACAGTAAAGAAGTTTCACATCTTAGATGTTAGAAGGATAGGGCTCTTTCATCTCCTTTTAGGGCTCTACGTAGGAGAGGAATGAGCGTTTCAAAATGTACCCTATTCAGATGAATAAAAGATGGCCTATTTGGGAGCAGGAAGAGCAGCTCCTGACAACCTTAAAGCCCACTCTACGAGAACAATGGCAAAGTCCTGGGCAGAAAAAGCAGACGTGTCCATTGAACAATCTGTAAGGCAGTTATGTGGTGATCAGGTCTACCTTTTATAGCCACTATAGACTAGATCTGTTTGCCTCCTCTGATATTACGTTTGGAATAAAGGGTTCTATAGGCTGTGGTCCTTCCCAAATATGAGTGATTCTCTGTAATTCTCTCATTGGTGCTATCAAGGGTGTCATAAAAATACGTATATTACTTACCGGCAATGTATTTTTTCGGAACTCATGACAGCACCCTTATATTCATTCCCATTACTAAGTTCATCACCTTCTGGTTGGTGTTTTTTTATATGGTGCACCACTTGTGGTGAAAGTTAGAAACAGTTTATATATATGTATATAGGTGTGTGTACACTAACTTGGATGTCCTCTCGGGCTCTATAATCCACTGATTAAGAGAGAGGTACCACCTTTTTTATCTTGAAGGTTTCCTGTCCATGAAGGGCAGATCCACTCTCTTGTTGGTACTGTTCTTGGTTCTGAAAAAACACATTACCGGTAAGTAATATACAAGTTTTCCCATAAAAATGATTTTTAGCCTCAAATTTTGCATTTTCACAAGGGTAACAGGTAAAATTGCACCATACAATTTATTATACAATTTCTCCTGAGTAAACTGAGTACACCATAAGTGAGGGAAAACTACTGTTTGGCACACGGCAGGGCTCGGAAGGAATGTAACGTCATTTGACTTTTTGAATGTAAAATTTGCTCTCCTAATTAGTGCACGCCATGTCACGTTTCAAGAGCCCCTAGTGTGCCTAAACAGTGGAAATTGCACACAAGAACCATTTTGGAAACTAGACCCCTTAGGGAACTTATCTAATTGTGTTGTGAACACTTTGAACCCCAAGTTTATAACAATGAGCCGTAAAAATAAAAAAATCATATTTTTCCTACAAAAATGTTTTCAGCCAAAAATTTTAAATTTTAACTACTTTCCAAAATGTGGCGTAATAGTACGCACATGTTGAACTCACCCTGCTGGTGCTGGCTCCGGTGCTGAGCCCGCACATTTCTGGGCAGATGACAGCTGATCTATACAGATGACATGTGCCTGCAACAGCGGCAGGTGGAATTGTGATCCACCCGCGGCTGTTAACTAGTTAAATGCCACTGTCAATCTCTGACAGTGGAATTTAATTCACGCTCACAGGAAGCGTGCCACTAATCGCTAATCTGTCGATAACAGGAAGAGCGTTTCTAATCTGCAGCAGACCACCTTTGTTGTCATTGTCAGATTTCTATGAGCTCCGCCCCATGGTCAGCGGTCATAGCAAGTGAGTATTTCTGCTACACACAGGTGAACTGATCATTGCCTGTGTGTAGCAGAGGTGGTCAACCCCCTTTGACACCATTCAAAATAAAACTATTAAAAAAATCTAATATACACATATTTGGTATTGCCGCGTTCCGAATCGCCTGATCTAGCAATATAAAAAAAGAATTAACCCAATCGCTAAATGGCAATTTAGCATTGTGCAATTTCACCTGAGTATGCTGTTAACCAAATTGTGGAGCAAGACTACTGTTTGGGCGGACAGCAAGGCTTGGAAACAAAGGAGCGCCAATTGACTTTTTGAAATCAAAATTTGCTGGAATAATTAGTGGTTGCTGTGTCACATTTGGAGTGTCCCTCATGTGAACGGCAGGGCTCAGAAAGAAAGGAGTGTTGTGGAGAGCAGACATTCATGGAATGGTCTGCGTGTGTCATGTCAAGTTTAGAGAGCCGTTATGTGCCTAATCGGTGGAAAAATCCACATGTGACCCCACATTGGAAACTAAACTCCTCAAGGAATGTATCAAGATGTGTGGTGAGCACCTTGAACCCCCAGGTGCTTCACAGATGTTTATACTTTATATAACGTAGAGCCGTGAAAATAAAAAGATTACATTCTTCCTGTAAAAATTTAACTTCAGTCCCAAATTTTTTATTTTCACAAGGGTAACAGGAGAAAATGAAACCCAAAATTTGTTGTACAATTTCTTTTGAGTATGCCAATAGCTCATATGTGGTTGAAAACTACTTTTGAGGCACAGTGCAAAGCTCAGAAGAGAAGAAATGCCATATTGGAGTTCCAGTTTTGCTGGACTAGTTTGAGGGTGCCATGTCAAATTTGCAGTAACAGAAAACTGACTGGCACATCCAAACTAGTGTGAATAGGTGCATACCAGGAGCAGCTACATCCATATACAATATACAAAAAAAGGTTTCACTCTATCATGCTAAAGTATGTCAATGTGAAATATGAATAGCAATATGGCTTTTGAATATTAGGAAAAAATGAATGAGACTCTGCACAAAATTTGGACAAAAAATGTCTGCCCATAAAGCATCGTCAAGGTGGTCTCATAACTTATGGGTCACTCCCTGTGTGAACATACCTCTATTAGGGCTCATACTCACTTGTGCCGAATTCGGATGAAGATCGGATGGAAAAAAATCGGAAACAAAACTGACCAATGTTAGTCTATGGGTCAGTTTTCATTTGCGATTTTTTTCTCATCCGATTTTGTTATGAAAAAAAAATCGCAGCATGCTGCGATTTGATGCAATTTTGTCATGAAAATTGCTAATGCAATAGATGGAGATAGGAAAAATAGGAGAAAAATCGGATGCAAATCGCATGCAAATCGCATGTCAATTGCACCAAATCGGACCATCCTGAAAACTGACCAACAAGTGAGTATGAGCCCTTAGGCTGATATCTGAATTCCTGGGTGAATGTGGACAACTCTGTCAGCAAAACCTGCATTTATGGGTAAGTAGGGACCTGCTGTAATTAAAATCACCACATGGTGAAGAGTGGAGTGCTCGGTCAGTAAGCTAAAATAGAAGTAACAGAAAACTGACTGGCACATCCAAACTAGTGTGAACAGGTGCATACCAGCAGCAGCTACCTCCATATACAATATACAAAAAAAGTTTGCACTCTATCATGCTAAAGCATATGGAGGAAATATGAAATATGAATAGCAATATGGCTTTTGAATATTAAGAAAAAATGAATGAGACGCTTTGCACAAAACTTGGCCAAATAATGTCTGCCCATAAACCATCATCAAGGTGGTCTCATGACTTATGGGTCCCTCCCTGTGTGAACATACCTCTATTAGGCTGATATCTGAATATATACAATATTCAAAAGCCATATTGATATTCATCTAATATATAATTACCAATAAACTCTGTCACAACTTCCGGCACTTGTGTCACTTTCACAATGCAGCGCAACTGGAAGTACGCCGACCGTCATTTTGGAGCACCCAAGTTAAGGGTATTCCGATATGCGGCCAGGATTCATATCCCCCACCAAAGCCGTGTGTGCACCGTCCGCCGGCTGAGCCTCCCGCCGACTGAGCCGATCAGCGGTGCCGTGCGGGATTCAAATCCCCAGCCAAAGCCGCATGTGCACCGCCCGCAGGCTGAGCCGCCCGCTGGCTGAGCCGATGAGCGGTGCCGCGCGGGATTCAAATTCCCCGCCATAGCCGTGGCACGCTCATTGGCTGATCCGCCCACCGGCTCAGCCAATGAGCAGTGCGAGATTCAAATCCCCCACCAAGGCGCGCGGCACCGCCAAGGCCTACCGGCTGAGCCAATGAGCGGCGCCGCGTGGGATTCAAATCCCCCACCATACTGTGCCACATCTTCACATTGTGCTCCCTCACACTGTCCCCTCTCTATTCTGTGCTCCACATGCTGTTCCCTCTCCATACTGTGCCCCGTCTCCATTTTGTGCTCCTTTACACTTTCCCCTCTCTATTCTGTGCTCACTATGCTGTTCCCGCTCCATACTGTGCCACATCTCCATATTGTGCTCCCTCACACTGTCCCCTCTCTATTCTGTGCTCCCCATGCTGTTTTCTCTCCATATTGTGTGCAGTCTCCATTTTGTGCCCTTTCACCCTGTCCCCTCTCTATTCTGTGCTCCCCATGCTGCTCCCTCTCCATCCCACGATTCAAATCCCCCGCTATTGGCTGAGTGGTGCCGAATCCCGCGCTGCTCATTGGCTGAGCCGGCGGCAGCTCAGCCAATGAGTGGCACGGGATTCAACGGTGGCTCAATGGATAGCACTGCAGCCTTGCAGCACTGGAGTCCTGGGTTCAAATCTCACCAAGGACAACATCTGCAAGGAGTTTGTATGTTCTTCCTGTGTTTACGTGCGCTTCCTCCGGGTACTCCGGTTTCCTCCCACACTCCAAAAACATACAGATAGGGAATCTAGATTGTGAGCCCCATCGAGGACAGCGACGATAATGTGTGAAAACTGTAAAGTGCTGCGGAATATGTTACCGCTATATAAAGATTATTATTAAATCCCCAGCCAAAGTGGTGGGGCACCGCTCATTGGCAAAGCTGGCGGGCGGCTCAGCCAATGAGCGCCGCGGCTTTGGTATGTGTGTATGTGCGGGGGTCTGCGGGGCTGTGTGTGTGTATATCTATGTGTATGACAGCTACACTGACGGTGACACATTAGCCAATGATGGGACAGTAGTAGTCCCATCATCCGGCTAATGTATTGAATGTAAAAAAAAACAAAAAAACATACATTACATACACATATAACATACACAACATACAACACATAACATTCAGAATATACATATAACATACAACACATAACATACAGAACATACACATAACATTCAACACATAACATACAGAACATACAGCACAAAATATACAGAACATACATATAACACAACAGATAACATACATATAACATACAACACATAACATACAGAACGTACATATAACATAACATACAGAACATACATATAACATACAAAACATAACATATATAACATAACATACAGAACATACATATAACAAACAACACATAACATACAGAACATGCATATAACATACAACACATGACATACAGAACATACACATAACATACAACACATAATATACAGAACATACATATAACAAGCAACACATAACATACAGAACATACATATAACATACAACACATAACATACAGAACATACAACACATAACATACAGAACATACATATAACATACAACACATAACATACAGAACATACACATAACATACAACACATAACATACAGTACATACATATAACATTCAACACATAACAAACAGAACATATAACATACAGAACATACACATAACATACAACACATAACATACAGTACATTCATATAACATACAACACATAACATGCAGTACATACATATAACATACAACACATATCATTCAGAACATACATATAACATACAACACATAACATACATAACACATAACATACAGAACATTCACATAACATACAACACATAACATACAAAACATACATATAACATACAACACATAACATACAGAACATAACATGCAGAACATACACATAACATACAACACATAATATACAGAACATACACATAACATACAACACATAACATACAGAACATACACATAACATACAACACATAATATACAGTACATACATATGACATGCAACACATAACATAGAGTACATACTCACCAATCATCTAATCCTCGATGCCATCAATCTCCTGTAATAAAAATAAAATAATAAAACAACCTATACGTTACCTTTCCGCCGTAGTCCAGGTAATAACAAGTGTCCAACAACAATCTCCGGTGTAGAACACTGACATCGGGTGATGTCAGTGCTCTACACCGCCCCTGCGATACACTGACAGCGGAGGGAATCCTCCGCTGTGTGTATCCCTCTGCCGCCGGGAAAGAATGACGTCACTTCCGTTCATTCTCTCACTGGCAATGCTGGGAGAGAAAATTCCCACACAGCATTGCTATAAAGTGAGAGAATGAACTCAGGTAACCTCAGTGATGCACTGCAGGAGCCATTGTCTCCTGTCAGTGCATCACTAGTAGGCCCTACAGAGCATTGACATCACCTGATGTCACTGTTCTATAGGGGAGATCATCGTGGGACATTCGTTATTAATTGGACTGTGTCGGACAGGGAGTATACGGTTGTTTTATTTTTTTACTTTTTATTACAGGAGAACGAGGGTGTCGCTTGGATCTGGGCGTGCAATAAAGATATGGAAACTGTGTTGTGTTTTATTTCATTAAAATACTTTATTCTTATGTGTGTATGTTTTTTTAACCCTTTATTAATATAAGATTAATAATGAATAGGCATCTTATTGATGCCTCTCCATTATTAATCGGGATTAATGTCACCTTACAATAGCAAGGTGACATTAACCCCTTATTACACCAATATCCATGGCCCCATCCTGGGTTATGAATATCAGCCCGCAGCTGTCTGCGTAGCATTTCTAGCTAAGTTATAAGTGGACCCCCACGTCATTTTTTGGGGGGTCCCCCTATTTTAATAGCCAGTAAAGGCTAGCTGCGGGCTGATATCCATAGCCTGGGACGCTCCATGTGTATTAACCCCTTCCCAGGCTAGAAATATTGTCCCGAGCCGTTGAATTTCCCCCTCAGGCGCAGAAAATTGCGCAGGAGCCCACAACATTTTTTCTCATTTTTTTTTTTAAATTAACTCTATTGCGTGAAGATTTTGTGTGTGTATGTCTTTAACTATTTATGTGCCATTCTATCTATTATCTATGTAATATCTATCTATCTAATATCTCTGTATCTATTTATCTATGTTCTATCTATTATCTATCTAACTATCATATATTTATCTTCTATCTATCTATCTATTATCTATTTATCTATCTATTATCTATCTACCTATCTATAATCTATTATCTATGTATCTGTCTATCTATCTATCTATCTATCTAGCTATCCCATATCTATCTATCTATTATCTATCTATCTATCTGTCTGTGTGTGTAATGGAGTATGGGTTGGACAAATGTAAAAGAGGAGGTTGGACAAAAAATTACATCACAAGCCATTTTTTGTTAAATAACATATCTTTATTTAGCTTACAAAAACACATGCAAATTCGCATGAAAAAACACATCAAAAAAGCATCTGTGTTTTCTGCGAAGAGGTCCTGTTTTTGTGCAGAAAATTTGAATATGTTTGGAACTGATCATTAAACTTAGATTTGGCACGAATAGTGTTCGAATATGGCACAAATATGTCAAAATCAGATTCGGGGACAAATTCGCTTATCTCTACTTACTAATAAACTATGTTTTCATTTTGCATCAGAAAATCCCTCCAGTCAATAAATGAGACCATTGTTTTAAAATTGCTAATATATGAATATACAACATAAAAAAGTCATGAGCTTCAAATCCCATAAATAAATTACCATAAAAAGACTCTTTTGATGGGAAATATGAAAATAAGTAAGTCCAATAACAATACAGAAATATACTGAAGGCAGTTTAACCAGGATTTATATAAAATGGTGTCAGGATAATAGATATTGAGGTTATGTCTTAATAAATTTGATTCTTACACTTTGTAACATATTTATTAGGTTTAATATAGAAAAAAAATCAACATTAAATAATTCTGTTCTAACCTAGAATCTCTTAGTGTGCAGGAAAAAATGGACAGCGGAGTTGTGTTTTGAAGGATGTAAAAGGCATTATACGCTACTGATTTTTCTTCAATATTATACAATCACGGCAAGTAAAGGTGGTCAGGGCAGTGCATGTGATAACTAAATGGCTAAAGAAAGTTTACAATATGCTGAAAAGACCATAGAAAGCACAAACTCTAAATTGGAAAGAATTACTTGCTCTCAAACAATAGAACAAAAGCAACATATTTTAAATGAAACAGATACAGTCATTGAACTTGGTGAAATTACTTCAGCGTTAAGCACCAGTGAACAGTGTAAATTAATTGTAGATGATGGTAACATCTCTTCACAAACTATGTATCAGCATTGGTGTTGCTTTAAATCAGCCAAGGCTTCAGCTTTGATATAGGCTACATTGCATCCGTGTTTGGTTGCAATATTGGGGGGCCATAAAAGACTGTAATTTATCAACCAAAATATAAGTGTTTTTTTGTCTTGTTTTAGACATGATTTTGGTAAAAAAATGGGCAAAATTCAAATGTAACGAATCGAAGCACAGGCACAGGTGTTGCAGTGCACATTCATTTATTGCTATTTTTGTGGAACTATAGGGCCACTGACCGAGGGGCTCCGAAGGGGGCATGACTTTGAGAGCCTCAGACACCTGTAGTAAGACCCCTCGAACAGGGTCAGATTGGAATGCCCAGGGGATGCAGGTGCTACCTCCAGTTAGACCCCGAACATGTGGAAGCTGGCCCAGCGGAACAGGTGAACAGGCAGGGATAACAGGTAGCGTTGAACTTGACTGGCGGGAAGTGGGAGGACGGGACAGAGCTGGCACAGGCAATACTGACATCATTGTAGGTAACGAAGTGACAGACGGCTAAGCAGAATGGAACTTGCACAGGCAGCACTGGTGTCATCCCGGGTATAGCATAGTAAACCACATGTAGTCTGAGAAGACAAACAGTATTATCTGGGTACTGGAAGGAGACTGGAAAAGCAGAGCAGATCACAGACACATCAGAACACAGAACCGGAAACTAGCAACAGGAAACACTTGTTGCTCCTGTGCCCTCTCTATGGCAGAGGGGCCAGAAAAACCACACACAAGAATACTATTGATTAACCACATTTTTGAAAAATGTGCCCAGTCTCTTTAAGAGACCGAGAGCATGTGCGCACGTGACCTAAGCCTCATACTCAGGGATGTGCTGGCCATGCGCTAGGAAACAGGAGCAGGGGAGAGAACCGAGACAGGGCTGCAGGAAGCAGACTGAGTGGGGTCCCCGACAGGGGCCCCGCGGAGGTGCGGGCACCACAGCGTGGAGATGGGGACCACGGCAGGAGCCCCACATGGGCACAGGTGTTACAGTATCCCCCTCCTTACGCCCCCTCTTTTTCAAGCCTGCATAAAATATCTCCAATAGGAGAGGAGCCTGGATGTTCTCTTTGGGCTCCCAAGAACTCTCCTCAGGACAGAAGCACTTCCAATCCACCAAGAAGTAGGTCTTACCCCGTACTCTCTTAGTGGCCAAGATCTCTTTTACCTCAAAGACATCTTCCACACTAACTGGATCAGGAATGGTTCTGGATCCTTAAAAAAGGAGCTCAAGACTACAGGTTTGAGGAGGGAAACATGGAAATAGTTAGGCACACATAAAGAAGCAGGCAATTTCAATTTATACGAGACTGCGTTAATTTGTTTCAAAACTTTAAACGGACCAATAAAGCAGGGACCCAATTTGTAGGAGGGCATCTTCAAAATGGATGTACTTGTAGGAGAGCCACGCCTTATCTCCGGGACGGAAGATCGGAGAATCAAGGCAGAGGCTACTGACACTAAGCTGGACAGTTCGATGATATGTTGAGGTTCTTCCTCTAAGTCGGGAGGCAGGAAAGCCCTGGAGAGTGCTTCAGCCTTGACATTCTTGTCAGCTGGACGAAAATGAAGAACAAAATTAAATCAAGCAAAAAACAAATGGCATTACCAAGTATTCGTCTGCGCCAGGGGAGTCTCACGGTGGTTCAGTAGGCAGTTTGTTTCCGACTTCTCTCCTCAGAGTTATCCTGGAACGATGAGGCCTTGGTGGCTACCTTATGGGAAGGTTTATCCGGGAGACCAAACGACGAATAAATCCCCAATAGTGTCACCAGCAAAGCACCCCCACACACCATCACACCTCCTCC
>VIAB01023332.1:31806-44076 GCA_009801035.1 Oophaga pumilio | reverse complement strand
ACACAGTGCCCCCTAGCTGCATCAGGGGTCACTACACCACAACCGATATACACCAGTGTAGAGCGTCCTGTAGACCAGTATGCACCAGTGTAGAGCGTCCTGTAGACCAGTATGCACCAGTGTAGAGCGTCCTGTAGACCAGTATACACCAGTGTAGAGCATCCTGTAGACCATTATGCACCAGTATAGAATGCACAGCCATGGCCGAAGTGTTGTGACCTTTGAAATTGTCCCAGAAAATGACGTTTTTCTCACAGAAAGTTATTCCTTTTGCTCGTGTTTATTTCCTTTGTGTGTTGGACAATTGGTCACCAGTGGAGAGAGTTCACAGGCGCTGTGAGGAGAAGACGCCTTCACATATGAGTGACCCGGAGTATGTGAGAAGAACGTCCAAATCCCCAGCCGGGAGGAGTCAGAAGCTTGTTGGTGGTTATAGGAAGCCATTGATTGCAGTTATTTATTCTATAGGGGGTGACCAATTCTTAAAATATATAAGTTGAGGGGGAAAACAATTTTCTGTCCTAGTTTTGGGGTTTTGTGTGAAATTATGTCCAATTTACCTTTTTTTTACTGTTCTAATACACAAGGGAAAACATGGGGAATTGTCGTAATTTCCTGGGAGAAATACTTCATTTTCTGCAACAATTTCCAGAGTGTGATCCCTGTCTTCCATGACAGTATATTGTATAGACTGTGTCCTATGTGTCCTGCATACGGGCGTAGACCAGTACACACCACTGTAGGGATGACAGAATGAAGCGTCTTTAATACATAACTTTTATTACACCATTATAATCCGCAGAGATGTAAAGTGCAGCCATATACTAATAATACCACCTCGCGGGGTGGAGACTGTTTCGCTGCGGGCGAGGAGCTAATGATGGTGTGGCCTCTGATGTTCCACTAAGAGAAACAAGTGTTGGTGCCCTACAATCCTGGTTCTTTATGGGGAAGATTGACATTAACCATCAAAATATTTTAGGCCATGTGTAAACTTCTATAGCACCATGCATACCCTTCATAGGAGGACCAATGTGAGAGGGAGATGGTCTGGCGCACAAGGACCTGTTGTGTAGTGCTGTCCTCACCCTTACCAATTCTCACGGTGTGTTGTCCACCATCTGCTCAACCATCTGGGACCAAGAGGTCTCTCCTGTCACGACCCTTTGCTACCACGTCATGCAGATAACCCCGTTCTCAGAACCCTTTTGTCCACATGGTTGCCTCCAATCCAAGTGGTTCACAAGTCAGACCCAGGCGTCTGATCTTTAATATTGAGCTTCAGTGGTAGCCCCTTTGGAGGGAGGTGGGATGAGACTTTCCTGCAGAGAAGACTGTTAGCTGCCGTAGGTTCTCAGAATGGTCCTGTCTGCAGCTCCCGCCATCTCGTTTATTAACGTCAGTATCCACAACATTGATGACATTCTCCGGCATCTCAGATATCAGACTGAGGCCGATGTCTTTGATGGTAAATTGGTGGAATTCAGACACAGTGACCCCAGAACGATAGTACATCATCTACGAGGTGTGACCAGACCATAATGTGTCCCGACCACGTACCATTCATTGGCTTCACCAAGCCCCGTATGGTCCTCATACCAGCCCAGAATAGACAGTATGGCGCACGTGTCCTATACACCAGTGTAGACCAGTAGACCCTTTTCCTGGTGAAATATTTCCAGTTAGGTGCTTGCATGTTGTGTAGTAAAGAGCAGTTCCTTCATCAGTTTTACCTTTCAGACCTTGTTTCTATGTTTATCACACATGTGGTGAGGTTCCGTTAACATTTCCATCATAGTTGACACCTGACGGACACCATTGTAAGTCCTCAGTTTTCACCAGATGCCCTTGGAAGCTGTGGTATGACTGGTCTGCCACTGCATGGTGGTGGTTCTAAAGAGCTCAACTTGATTCCTCTCTTGGGAGATTGTGATGATACTGCAAGCTCCATTACTTGTGCTGTTCTAGAACTTTCCACATAGAACTACGAACCCCATCGTTTTGCCAGCACAGAGCAAAGCCACTCCTCTCATTCCCCCCACCTCAGGAATTCTTCAGGAATTTCCTTTGTCTCAAAACCCTGCAGGAAGGTCCCATACATATCATGAGAATTCATTCTGTTGGTCATAACTCGCAGGGAGCTTACGTCAGAGACACTAAAGCTACGGTTTTAAATCAGGCGTCCATCAGGCGTCGTTCCCGTGGTACTGGTGAACCCGTAACTCCAACAGAACCCGAGAAATGGAATTCTCGGATGCACCATGATCTATCTCACCCAAGTTTGGGCTCATTTGAACAGTCATTTCAAAGTAAGATCATTGATAGGTCTGCCATTATTCTGCTAGGTTCCCAGGATGAGGTATGGTCCTTATGATCTTCCAGAACTTAAAGCTAGAACTTCTAGCCCGGGGAGGTGGTCAGAAAACCATCCCCTTTTGTGAGGTCACCAGCACACATGTATAAGTCTTGCAGTGAGCCCCCCCTGGTCATTCCAGGCTGTGATGACGTGACTAACAGATCTGCAAATAAACTATGACATGTGGCTCCCCCCCAGCCTGTCTTGCCTGTAGCTGCCTAAGTGCCATGTAAGTTTTTCACCTTTAATCCTGTTTTGTTTTAACTGTATTGTACATAACTGTATTGTCTCAGCTTGTTACATTTTTTTAAACTGTATAACACTGCCTGCCTCTTAGGAATAAACCTATAAATTTATTAGTTTGTTTCTCCTGCTCTATAAACGAATTTGCACGTGCCTGAAGTACTACGCTACTGATTTGGGGTTGCTACGGACCCTCTTGATAAATTGTTCATTAAGTAAATCGTAGCTGGTGGCAGCTAAAAAAGAAGAGGTGTGAAGTGTTAACCTATTGGGTGGCGTTGGCAGTGACGGAGCAGGTTTTATAAGTGTACTGCCTGGCTGCGGCCCGGAGTAATTATAATTCCCTCACTGCAGCGTGCCCAATAGCCAGCACACATCCAAGTGGCCCGTCTGGCGACTAATTATCCTAGTTGCAGTTCCCTGACTGACCTGGGGGTAAGGGGGGCGCCAGAGAGCTGCAAGTTCCTAAGTGGAAGTGGGATAATTATAAATCCCTGCAGATTATTCCTGACACATTGGGTCGGACGGCAGCAGCCGTCGTGTGTGTGCGTGTTTTCGTCACATTTGTGGCAACGGAGGGATCACAAGCCGTGATACCCCAGGCTACCGTGTGGCGGACAATGTGCCGTTCGTCACAGAGATCATCGTAGACTCTTAGTTCTTGAGCCTGTCCGGAGTAGATAAAATTTGTTAAAACAAGTCAGTATCTTCACCTTGGCGATCCCCTGGATCACTCTGGTCCCTAAGCCTCTTCTTGTGACTGGACAGACATGAGAGGGCAGCAGCCAATCACTGGAGACACTGTGGTTATAATCAATCATCTCTGGGATCTCGCTAATAGCACAAAAGACAAATAAAAATTCTAGACCAAAGCCCAAGTGGTTTCAGCAGAGCACTGGTGAGTGTCTCCAACCTTGGGAAATGTTCACTTCTAGTCATCGCAGATGATTGTTCATGCAAAACTTTCAAGCTATGGTTGGACAAATTGGCTAAAATTGGGGATTTCAGCTGACTTTTGTCTTGACTACAAAGGGTTGACTTTGATTTTGGGCAGATGTTACTCTTCGGTACTCGTGAGCACTCTGTTCTGCCTCCATCTTGCTGCAGCACACAATGGGTGCATCCTCACCGCCTGGCGCTCGTTGTTTGGATCCCATTAGGTGCTTTTTGAATCTAAACATGCTGAGAACGTAGCAGTGTTTTATCAGGAGGTAGACTAAATCTCTCCAACACTGAGTCGATTGTATTAAATAAAGGCGAACTTTCCTTATGACTACGAGGATTCCTTCCAACGTCTGCCGCGCATCCAGGAAAGACTCCTTCTCGTTCTGACCACGAGCCCAGAGTATTTGCCAAGCTGTTAATTTGCTAATTGCTGAACTCAGCTGCTGCTAAATGAAGCTCGATCATCTGATTAGATTTATGTGTATGCATGCGTAGGAAGAGAGAGATGATAGAAGTGGACTCCATTCTCGCATAAGACGACGACCATATGGTCCGCTCCTGTGATTGCTCTGAAAAGAGGTCATCTGCCTGTGTGAACAAGAATCTTTTACAGTAATTCTGGGTTATATAAGGGATTTATAGTCATGAAGTCACTATTGACTGGTGAATCCTTGATGGAGACTGGTTCTTGCCTTACCTTATGTTGAGGTCTTCAGTAGGGTCCAGCAAGTCTATTGTGCAATATGGTTAATATGGAGTCAAAATTACCCTTAAGTATTTTATTTTCCTGATCCTGGATTAAGACGGATTGTAGCAAAGTACTAAATTTTAACACGGAGATCTACCTGCCTGGATGAGTTGCCTTCACCCCCCACATAAATATAGAGAAGAGTCGTGGTCCTGGACACCTATGGAACAGCTGTTTTTTAGACTGAGCACGAGATGAGCAATAACTTGTAGATTGTGGAGGTCTGACCACTGAGACCCTTCCTGACCGCCATGGTGGAAGACTTGTGCACTACCACTCCATTCAATGTCTATGGGACTGACAGAGAAGTGCTTTGCCATCTCCGTCAGTCCCATATTGATTTGACCACAGCTCCATTCCACTGGTGGTGCAAGTTCTTCAGTGGAGGTAGAAGCAGTCAGATCCATACTTATCTAATGTCATCACCTTTCCTATTCTACCCCTTTAAGGAAAGGACTACATGTTGACTTTGGTTGCACAAAATGAAGCCATAAAAAAAAAACCCATGCACAATTGTCCACAATTCGCAGTCGTGTAAACATTCCAGGGTTGTGTTTCGACTGTAGAGATGCATCAAACTGAAATCTGTCCGCGACGTCCATTGTGTTTTCTTATTGATACGTTGCGTTTGACCAAAAAATGCGTCTGCTTTGGATTTTCATGGAAAGTTACGTAGTGGTCACCAAAAGCATCCATGTTATGAGCAGCTGGGAATGAGCTATCTACAGCGATCTTAAGACTATGACCAGACACTGGTTGCATGGCGGTGTAGCCTAACAGGCAGCAGGATCTACTGCCGCAAGACTGGACAGGATTGTTTCCGACCACTGCCTTCGATAGCCCGTATGACGGAGTCTTGAAATTGCATCAACCTATTTGAGCAGATGAGCGCTCATATTGGGCGTTGTAAAGAGGAAATATGTGTGCAAGCTGCCATGGAGCATAATGTCAGATCTGGAAGGATGGGGGAGCATGCTTCTCTTTTACAAAAAACAAAAAAATAACATGGAGAAAGAGTGAGGGGGAGACATATTGCACGGCCCCTTATGACAGACATTGCAGCTGATGCTCGGAGATATTGGCAGGACACGGGGGCAGAAAACTGGGGAGCTCAGTACTTCTGGAGTAAAAATAACACCCTGTGCCTAATCCGGAGCCCCCAGCTATACTGTTCTTCAGCCTCTGCAGATAGTGAAGGGGCCATGTTCTTGGTTACAAGCCATTGGGCGGTGATTTGGGTTTTCACAGAATCACTAATATGTTTCTACTTCAGAAGCTGTACGTAAGTTATCCAGTTGTTTGGGGTGCATTTGGGAGAACCCTAGAACTCTTTAGATAAGATTTGTGGATCTCCTAAAGGGGATCGTCTCATAGAGACTGACACACAAAACATTACACCTGAAGAGTTTAGAATCCTAAAAAAGTATGATATGGTCCCAAACTTGGTTCGATCCTTGGTGGATAAAGGAATAAGAATGATTCCACTTGTAGGTTTCTTTGTCTCCATTTTAATGCCCATTGTTGGGCATCTCCTACGTAGAGGGTTGGTGACCAGGCTGGTTTAGTTTTGGGATTGTTGGTTCCCTCTATATTTTTCCTTCACGATCAGGCTCCTTTTTGTTCTTGGGGTGTGTGATGGGTTTAGGTGGGGTTGGATTTCGGATGCCATGTTAACCAGTTTGATTTTTTTTTTTTAGCAAATGTTTTCGACATGATATGGGTAAGAACTCCTTCTATAACTAGCTCCTGGGGCCAGATCCCTTCTTAAGATCCTTGTTTCATAATTCTAGAGTGCAGAATATTCCATGAAAGAAAAGCTATATGAGATGTATCCCTAAAAATGAGGCTTATAAACCTGTGTTAGATTCGTCTTCGTTTTGCTAGATGACGAGGCATAAGGGGCAGTTGTTGTGAATGTTTTAGAAATGAATTCTGAGTAGAAGCTCCCTCTTGTGGTTACAAACAGTACTGAACCATTCAATGAGGATTGGCAATCAGGAATCACAGACTGGTCTTATATAAGGGAGGTTCCCTCCCATCATGGTTGCCGGTGATCAATTGTTCTTGTCTCAACTGTGGTTCCTGGTTCACTTGGAAGCTTGCTGAGTCTTGCCTCTTCTCCTGCTCTCAGATAAGATATTTTCTGTTTTTTGTTTTTGTGCTTACCATTTGCATATTTCTCTGCATTTCTGTGAAGTTAGCCAGGTCCCCCTCCCCGGGGGGCTTGGGCTCCTCTCAGTTCCTCTGGAGCCACTGTTATTTGTTCATTTGCCTTTTCCAGTTTTTTCAGTGGCTGCGGCTTAGTTTTGTTACACCAGAGAACTAATTTAGGTGGTAGAGGTCGTGTGATCTCAGGTGTTTTTGCAATTAGTAGCGTTGGTTTTTTTTAGGGTTTTTTTTGGATTGCAGTAAGTATCCTTCCTATCCTTTTTCTGTCTAGGCAGATTGGGCCCCAACGTTTGCTCATACTATTTTCTGTCTGTGTCTGTATTTCCTCTTGTCTAACCGCCATTACATGTTTGGGGGCTTCCTATGTTCTTTGGGGATCTGCTCCGGGGCAGATAGCTTTCCTCTTTCTATCTTTAGGTGTAGTTAACCTCTCAGGCTGTGACGAGGCGTCTAGGACCAACGTAGGAACGCTCCACGGCTGCCTTTAGTTGTGGTGGTTAGTCAGGGTACTGCAATCCAGTAGATTCCAACCTCTCTGGTGTATTGCCGTTTTTGCCTGCTCTCCTCCGCTACCAAAACATAACAGGCAGTAGGTGGATGTGGCTGTGACCATCTCGCACTTTCTCCAAAGCTTGGCATGGTGTGCATTGGTGTTTGAAACCTTCAGGATCATTGACTGAGAAGATCATTAATGCCAAACCCACTGTCTTTGGCCTATATTGCCATGAAGTTCACAATTTTTATATTTTTACTATAGCCTAGAAATTATTCTTAAGAGGCCAAACTAGGATAACACCACTTATGGGTGTCGCGTTCTTCCAGCATTGACTCGGCCTTAGCTGACTGTACAGTGGGGATAATTTAAGTCAACGGGATACGACAAAGCTTCTTAGATACCAGTGTACAATGGAGTCTCTGGATACGTGGTGTGCAACCGGTGGCCCATAGACCTCATGAAGCCACCCTGGTTCAACACTTTCAAAGGATGGAGTCCGTATGTTGGCATGGGTGGCTATAAGCCTAATTGAGGGGTCTGGTCGGACTTTGGTGGCTTGAAGCTTTTGGTTAGGCTGATGAGTCTCCTGTTATTATACTGGGAAATTACCTCACATGCAAGAAGACCTAGCCGCTGAAAACTGAGGACAAGGGACATCAAATCACCTCTGATGTAGTCAAGGACCACATTTGAGGCCCCTGTAATTTGTTTGGTTGACCATCACTACTGTTATCAAGACTCTTCATCATCCTCTTGTTGAAGTTGAGGCCAGTAGGTGTCCGCCATCTTCCAGTGCAATGAGGTCTTATGGGAAAGGCATTGATCGCCTGCAAGAGTTATAAAGATGAGAAGGGTTAATAAACACAATGTTTTCTCATGTTTCCGAGCTCTCTTGTTGGGGGGTATCTGGGGCCTCTCTCTGTGTATTATGCTGGACACCATAAAAATGCCGAAACGCTCTGCGGTCCCGCGTGACAGGTCACGAGATGCTCTTGCTTCGGATACGCTAAGTTGCGGCAGAGACAGGATGTTGGCAGCTTCTCCCAAAGTGTTCATCTCAAGCTGTACGATTAAGGGAGCAAAATATGTTGCATTATCTTAATCATTTACATTTCATCTGTGTTGATGAAATAATCGCTCAGGAGCATAAAAATACAAGAAATAATAAAGCAGCCGCGCCACCTACGCATCCACCAGGCCCGGGTACAATATGCTGCTAATGCCGACTTAACCATTTACTGCCATGTGATGCAAGTCGGGTCTGATGATGGATACAGGTCTGATATAAATGCTCTGGTCTGTGGTGACATTACCGGGCACGGTGCAGTGTGATTCCTGCCTCCGGACGGAGCATTGGCTTCCTATCTACCCCGAGAGGAGTGGAGGAAGGTGACAACTGCACATTTCTGACTACAGTCATGGACAAAAGTTTTGAGAATGACACAAATATTAATTTTTACAAAGTCTACTGCTTCACTTTTTCTAATGGCAATTTGCATATACTCCAGAATGTTATAAAGAGTGATCAGCTTAACAGCAATTACTTGCAAAGTCATTATTTGGCTAGAAAATGAACTTTATCCCCCAAAACACATTTCAACATCATTGCAGCCCTGCCTTAAAAGGACCAGCTAACCTCTTTTCAGTGATTGCTCCATTAACACAGGTGTGGGTGTTGATGAGGACATGGCTGGAGATCAATCTGTCATGATTAAGTACGAATGACACCACTGGACACTTTAAAAGGAGGCTGGTGCTTGGCATCATTGTTTCTCTTCTGTTAACCATGGTTATCTCTAAAGAAACACGTGCAGTCATCATTGCAATGCACAAAAATGGCCTAACAGGGAAGAGTATCGCAGCTAGAAAGATTGCACCTCAGTCAACAATCTATCGCATCATCAAGAACTTCAAGGAGAGAGGTTCCATTGTTGCCAAAAAGGCTTCAGGGCGCCCAAGAAAGACCAGCAAGCGCCAGGACCATCTCTTAAAAGTATTCCAGCTGTGGGATCGGGCTACCAGCAGTGCAGAGCTTGCTCAGGAATGGCAGCAGGCAGGTGTGAGTGCATCTGCACGCACTGTGAGGCGGAGACTCTTGGAGCAAGGCCTGGTCTCAAGGAGGGCAGCAAAGAAGCCACTTCTCTCCAGAAAAAACATCATGGACAGACTGATATTCTGCAAAAGGTACAGGCAGTGGACTGCTGAGGACTGGGGTAAAGTTATTTTCTCTGATGAATCCACTTTTCGATTGTTTGGGACATCAGGAAAACGCCTCATTCGGAGAAGACAAGGTGAGCGCTACCACCAGTCTTGTCTCATGCCAACTGTTAAGCATCCTGAAACCATTCATGTGTGGGGTTGCTTCTCAGCCAAGGGAATCGGCTCTCTCACAGTCTTGCCTAAAAACACAGCCATGAATAAAGAATGGTACCAGAATGTCCTCCAAGAGCAACTTCTCCCAACCCTCCAAGAGCAGTTTGGCGATCAACAATGCCTTTTCCAGCATGATGGAGCACCTTGCCATGAAGCAAAGGTGATAACTAAATGGCTCAGGGAACAAAACATAGAGATTTGGTCCAGAAGTTGATTGAGAGCATGCCAGGGAGAATTGCAGAGGTCCTGAAGAAGAAGGGTCAACACTGCAAATATTGACTTGCTGCATTAACTCATTCTAACTGTCAATATAAGCTTTTCTTACTCATATATTTGCAATTATTATATTTCTGTCTGTGATAAAAACATCTGTCAAACACACATAAAAACCAGAGGGCAGCAGATCATGTGAAAATAGAATATTTGTGTCATTCTCAAAACTTTTGGCCATGACTGTACTCTATAAAAGTAGTCATCCATCAGCCATGATGACGGGTGAAGTGAATCGCCTTATTCTTCCGGCAGCCGACACCTGATGGGTGAGATTTATTAGGCAACACAGTCAGATCTTGAAGCTGATGTGTTGAAATCAGAGAAAATGGGCAAGTGGGAGGATCTAAGCGACTGACAAGGAGCAAATTGTGATGTGTGTCCATATGGCATATCCAGAAGGGCGGGTCGTGTGTGTTTTTTATTTCCCTCCGTATATGGTAGGCCTTCTGGGGTGTTTCCCTTATACCACAGTTTTTGTAGTGTTCCTCGTATACTGTATGTCTTTTGGGGTGTTACCGGTGTATGGCTTCATTTATGAGTTGTTCCCCGGCATGTTTTGGATCTTGTGGTCTGTTCCTTGGGATTATGTGGGTCTCGTGGGGTGTTCCTGGGAAAAAGGCGAAACTTGTGGGGTTACTGGGATGCCGCAGGTTTTGTGGGGTGTTACGTTGGGATTTTTGGGGTGTTTCCCTAGATGCCACGGGACATGTGGGGTGTTCCCTGGGGTATGGCATGACTTGTGGGGTGTTCTCCTGGATATGGCAGGCTTTTTGGGATGTTCCTCGGGACGCTGAGGGACTTGTGGGGTATTGCCTGAAATGCTCTGGATTTTGTGAGGTGTTTACTAGAATGCCGCGGGACTTGTGGGGTGTTCCCCGGGTTATGGTGGGTCCTGTGCTGTGTTCCCGGGACGTTGTGGGACTTGTGAGGTTTTCCCTGGGATGCCAAGGGTCTTGGGGGTGTTCGCCGAGATGCTGCGGGTCTTTGGGGGTGGGAGGAGTGTTCCCCTAAATACTGCAGGTCTTGGATGCCGTGGGGTTTCCCCTGGATGCCGCGCGTCTATGGGGGTGTTCCCCTGGATGCCACGCGTCTTTGGGGGTGTTCCCCTGGGTGCCACGCGTCTTTGGGAGTGTTCCCCTGGATGCCATGGGTCTTTGGGGGTGTTCCCCTGGATGCCGCGCGTCTTTGGGGGTGTTCCCCTGGATGCCGCGCATCTTTGGGGGTGTTCCCCTGGATGCCGCGCGTCTTTGGGGGTGTTCTCCTGGATGCCGCGTGTCTTTGGGGGTGTTCCCCTGGATGCCACGGGTCTTTGGGGGTGTTAACCTGGATGCCGTGCGTGTTTGGGGGATTCCCCTGGATACCGTGCGTGTTTGGGGGTGTTCCCCTGGTTGCCGTGAGTCTTTGGGGGTGTTCCCCTGGATGCCGTGCGTCTTTCGGGTGTTCCCCTGGATGCCGTGTGTCTTTGGGGGTCTTCCCCTGGATACAGCGCGTCTTTGGGGGTGTTCCCCTGGATGCTGTGCGTCTTTGGGGGTTCCCCTGGATACCGCGCGTCTTTGGGGGTGTTCCCCTGGATGCTGTGCGTCTTTGGGGGGTTCCCCTGGATACCGCGCGTCTTTGGGGGTCTTCCCCTGGATGCTGTGCGTCTTTGGGGGGTTCCCCTGGATGCTGTGCGTCTTTGGGGGGTTCCCCTGGATACCGCGCGTCTTTGGGGGTGTTCCCCTGGATGCTGTGAGTCTTTGGGGGTGTTCCCCTGGATGCCGTGCGTCTTTGGGGTGTTCCCCTGGATACCGCGCTTCTTTGGGGGTGTTCCCCTGGATGCTGTGCATCTTTGGGGGTCTTCCCCGGGACTTATTCTCTGCTGTTCTGAACCATCAGACTTTCTGGAGTATTAGACGCTGGATTGCAGCGAGTGCAGAGTATGGGATATCCCTGCCGCTTTGCTATATGACCCACGGCTACCTACTTCTCCCGACATCCACTGTATGTGTAAGGCGGAGGCTGGTTCACTCGGCAGTCTCCCTTCGGTAAGAGCTGGATTTATGGCCTAAATTATAGAAAATGCAGTATAAACACAGGCCTCATTTATCAATACCACCAGTACGACCTCTGTGTTGCCCATAGCAACCAATCAGAGCTCCGCTTTTATGTTTTAAACTTCTGTGGATAAATGAAAGCTGCGCTGTGATTGGTTGCTCTGGGAAACAGACAGTTTCACTGACAAATATGGCTGTGTAATGCTTTTCTTTTTACTGCTGTATTTCTGCTCGAATTCTAGTAAAAAATCCAAGAATGTTAGAGTTGGAGAGGACCTCCAGGGTCATCGTGTCCAACCCCCTGCACAATGCAGGAGTCACTAAACCATCTCAGACAGATGTCTGTGCAGCCTCTGTGTGAAGACTTCCATTGATGGAGAACTCACCACCTCTCGTGGCAGCCTGTCCCACTCATTGATCACCCTCACATAACCAAATCCAAGGCCGACACCAGATCCACATAACCAAATCCAAGGCTGACACCAGATTACTGCAGTGGATGTGCCACCAGATCCACATAACCAAATCTAAGGCTGACACCAGATTACTGCAGTGGATGTGCCACCAGATCCACATAACCAAATCCAAGTCTGACACCAGATTACTGCAGTGGATGTGCCACCAGATCCACATA
>VIAB01023331.1:292-14837 GCA_009801035.1 Oophaga pumilio | reverse complement strand
ATTTCTGAAACTGAAACCATACAGTGAGTAGTATTCTTAAAATATTATACAGAATTTTAACAAGTGTAAAGATTGATGTTTCAAATATATTCCTATTTAGAAGTGTATGTATTTTACATATGCATCAGCTTAGGCTAGTAAAGAGTAAAGGTACTGCCACACTAAACGCTCCCGCTAACGATCTCGTTAGCGGCGCATACTAATGAGATCGCTAGCGGGATCGTTTTAATATCGCTAAATGTGTGCCACATTTAGCGATATAGCTAACGACGCTATCGCCGTTAGCGATCTTCTTAGCGATTTAGCGGTACAAAAGTACCGCTAAATCGCTAAGAAAAGGTGCCACACTAGCTATAATACTCACCCAGCGGGAGCGCCAGCGACGAGAATAGGGTCCGGATCGTTTCCGGCGACGAGCGAGATCCCAGCAGGGGCCTCGTCGCCGGAAGCTGCCACACACAGCAACATCGCTAACGGGATCGCTAAATAGTGACGTTTTTTAGCGATCCCGTTAGCGATATTGTTTAGTGTGGCAGTACCTTAAGCCAAATTTATTTGCACTGATTTTACTACGGGGGGTCGTTTTACAGTTTGCCTTAGGCAGCAGAGATGCTAGGTTCACCCCTGATTAGATTTACTCCTTTCTGCAAGGTGGACCTTCTTAACCTTGGCAATGCCTTCAAGCATAAGTTCATCACAACTATCTCAACGGCCTCATTCCTGTGATCTGACATTCTTAACATCTTTCTGCATGGCATCAAAGGCAACTATGGTTTAAGGAATCAGAATGTTTATTTCAAAGATGTAATGTAAAAAAGTAATACATCTTTCTTCTCCCTTGTGGGGGGCCTTTTTGGCTATGGGACCCTGTTTTATAGATCTGCATGGCTGTTTCTGGTCTTTTCTCCACACGTTACTATATAATGAAGTGGGTACAATTTAGCATCCTTGCAAAGTTCTGTAGGCATCAGTGGATGAGCATTTCTGATATGTGTATTTTTTCTCATAGGCGGCTGCTTTAGTTGGCCCTACAGTCTTCTTCAGCCCCCAATGACACGAGCATGAAAAGAGGATTTTTTGCTACTCCGCTGCAAAATCATTTTCTCTTCGTGCTCCTTGGGTGAGAACAGCTAACATCCAGATAGATTTTTTTTTTACTGATTTTTAGACATTCTCCTCTTGGTTTCAGTCAGCAGCAATGATGTCCTAGGTTGTGTACTACTGTTTGAGTACAGACTGATTAGCTCAATATCTACAGCAATATAGCCTGTACATGAGGAGCTAACACTTTTGACTTATAAGTATCCACCCCCTTGAGACAGCAGCCTATGTCTTGACCTTCTGTATACCCCACTAAAATCGTTAAAAAAGGATTTATCAGTAACCAATATCCTCTTTTTTACATATTACCACAAGAGGGCACTGCTCTATCTGAAAAAGTGGAAAGCACTGAAGCTATAAGGTTTGTCTTGCTTTAAATACAAAACATTAAATTTGTGCTAAATATTTTATGTGTCGTAAGATTGACATATTATGTAGCTTCACCATTATACATGTATATATTATCAGATGATATCATTAGTGGTGCTGGAGATCCTGCCAATATCTTAGGTACCTTGAACTGCCAGCCCTGCTCTGCTCGCTAAGAAGCATAGCTTGTAAAACTGATTTGTGGTAAGAAAACCAAAATGAATAAATATCATTCTAACAGGACCGAATATTAGAGCTACAGAGAGGAAACAGAAAAGCCCATATACTGCTATAGTAGATGGTGGTGGTAAGGATGTGCTGCTGTAGAGGGGAATAGGAAAACTTTTAAGAGGGTGTGCTGCTGTACTGAACAAATGTATGTGAAGATGTCAGAGATCTAGCGAAATCACAGTAGTGATGAAATGGTATGGGTTATGATGTCATAATTAGCAATTTTAGTGAAAGTGCCTGCCATATCACCTCTAAGGCTCAAAGCTAGTGGTGATATCACAGATGAATACATTTGCTAGGAAGGTGAAATTGGAGCTCCAGCCAGGGCCAGGGGGTACTCGGTACCAGGCCGGTTCTTAAGAGGATGTGTCACGGCAGCAGTGACCCGGTCCGTGGCCCTGGGCGTCCAATGAAAATGATGATAAGGGGATGATAAAGCTTATGAAAGATAGTTCGTGAAATCACCTGTGGCATCTGCCCCCTACCAGCAACGAATCCATTCTACTATCTAACCCCTACTAGCAGCCCATCCATTCTAGCATAGAAACCCTTACCACCAGCCCATCCATTCTAGCATCTGCCTTCTACAGTAGCCCCTCCATTCTATCATCTGACCCCTGCCAGTAGCCCTTCCAATCTAGCATCTTACCCCTACCAGTAGCCCATCCATTCTAGCATCTGCCCACCTACCAGCAGCATATCCAATTTAGCATCTGCCCCCTACCAGCAGCCCATTCATTCTAGCATCTGCCGCCTACCAGGAGGCCATCCATTCTAGCATCTGACCGCTATCAAGAGACCTTCCATTCCAGCCTCGGGCACCTACCAGGAGCCCAGGCATTCTAGCATCTGCACCCTACCTGTAGCCCATCCACGCTAGCATCTGCCCCCTACCAGTAGCCCATCCATTCTAGCATCTGTCACCTATCAGGAGCCCATCCATTCTAGTGTTTGCCCCCTACCAGGAGCCCATTCATTCCAGCATCTGCCTCCCTACCAGGAGCACATCTATTCTAGCATCTGCTACTTACTAGCAGACCGTCCATTCTAGCATCTGCACACTACCAAAAGCACATCCATTCTAGCATCTGACCCCTACCAGCACCCCATCCATTCTAGAATCTGCCCTATACCAGGAAACCATCTATTCTAGCATCTGCCCCCTACCAATAGTTTATACATTTTAGCATCTTCCCCCTACCAGTAGCCCATCCTTTCTAGCATCTGCCCCCTGCCAGGAGCCCATCCATTCTAGCATCTGCCCACTACCAGGAGACCATCTATTCTAGCATCTGCCCACTACCAGGAGCCCATCCATTCCAGCATCTGCCCCCTACCAGTAGCCCATCCATTCTAGAATCTGCCCCCTGCCAGGAGCCCATCCATTCTAGCATCTGCCCACTACCAGGAGACCATCTATTCTAGCATCTTCCCCCCGCAAAGAGAACGTCCATTCAAGCATTTGCACCCTACCAGCAGCCCATCCATTCTAGCATCTGCCCCCTACCAAAGGCCCATCCATTCAAGCATCTGCCCCCTACCAGTAGCTCATCAATTCTAGCATCTGCCCCCTACCAGTAGCCCATCCATTCTAGCATCTGCCCGCTACCAAGAGACCATCCATTCCAGCATATGGCCCCTACCAGGAGCCCATCCATTCTAGCATCTGCCCCCTACCAGTAGCCCATCATTCTAGCATAAGCCCCCTAACAGCAGCCAATCCATTCTAGCATCTGACCCCTGCCAGTAGCCCATCCATTCTAGCAACTGCCCACTGCCAGGAGCCCATCCATTCTAGTATCTGCCTGCTACCAGGAGACCATCTATTCCAGCATCGGCCCCCTGCCAGGAGCACAACCATTCTAGCATCTGACCCCTACTAGTAGCCTATCCATTCTATCATCTGCCCTCTACCAGGAAACCATCCATTCTAGCATCTGCCCCCTACCAATAGTCCATCTATTCTAGCATCTTCCCCTACCAGTAACACATCCAATCTAGCAGCTGCCCCCCTATCAGTAGCCCATATATTTTAGCATGTACTCCCTACCAGGAGCACATCCATTCTAGCATTTGTCCTCTAACAGTAGCCCATCCATTCTAGCATCTGCCTTCTGCTAGTAGCCCATCCATTCTAGCATCTGCCAACTACTAGAAGCCCATCCATTTTAGCATGTGCCCTCTACTAGGAGCCCATCCATTCAAGAGTCTGCTGCCCTAACAGAGACCATCGATTCTAACATCTGCCCCTATCAGGAGCCTTTCCATTTTAGCATCTGCCTTCTATAAGCACCCAATCCATTCTTACATCTGCCCCCTGCCAAAAGGCCATCCATTCTAGCATCTACCCCCTACTAGCAGACCGTCCATTCTAGCATCTCCACCCTACCAGGAGCACATCCACTAACAGGAGACCATCTATTCTAGCATATGCCCCTATCAGGAGACGATCCATTCTAGCATCTGCCCCCTACCAGTAGCCCATCCATTCTAGCATCTGCCCCCTACAAGCAGCCCATCCATTCTAGCATCTGACCCCTAACAGGAGCTTTTCCATTCTAGGAGCTGCCCCCTACCGGCAGCCCATCTATTCTAGTATCTGCCCCCTACCAGGAGCCCATCCATTCTGGCATCTGCCCACTACCAGAAGCCCTTCCATTTTAGCATATGCCCCCATACCAGGAGCCCATCCATTCTAGAGTCTGCCGCCCTACCAGTAGTCCATCCATTCTAGCATCTGCCCTACCAAGAGTCATTCCATTTTAGCATCTGCCCTCTACCAGCAGCCCATCCATTCTAGAATCTGTCCCCTGCCAGAAGTCCATCCATTCTAGCATCTGCCCCCTACCAGCAGCCCATCTATTGTAGCATCTGACCCCTACCAGTAGCACATCCATTCTAGCATCTCCCCTCTACCAGTAGCCCATTCATTCTAGCATCTGACACTTACCAGCAACCAATCCATTCTAGCATCTGCCTTCTTCAAGGAGAACTTCCATTCTAGCATCTGACCCCTACCAGTAAACACTCCAATCTACCATCTTACCACTACCAGGAGCCCATCCATTCTAGCATCTGCCGGCTACCAAGAGACCATCCATTCCAACATCTGGCCCATACCAGGAGCCCATCCATTCAGCATCTGCCCCCTACCAGCAGCCCATCCATTCTAGCATCAGCCCCATACCAGCAGCCCATCTATTCTACCATCTGTCCCCTACCAGGAGATCATCCATTCTAGCATCTTCCCCCTTCCATTAGCCCATCCATTCTAGCATTTGCCCCCTTCCAGCAGCCCATCAATTTTAGCATCTACCCCCTACCAGGAGCCCATCCATTCCAGCGTCTGCCTCCTTACCAGAAACCCATCCATTCTAGCATCTTCCCCCTACCAGAAGCCCGTCCATTCTAGCGTATGCCCCCAACCAGCAGGCCATCCATTCTGGCATCTGCCCATTACCAGGAAACCATCCATTCTAGCATCTGCCCCCTACTAATAATCCATCCATTCAAGCATCTTCCCCCTACCAGTAACCCATCCGTTCTAGCATCTGTCCCCCTACCAGTAGCCCATATATTCTATCATGTATTCCCTACCAGGAGCCCATCCATTCTAGCATCTGCCCCCTGCCAGGTGCCCATCCATTCTAGCATCTGTCCACTACCAGGAGCCCTTCCATTTTAGTTTGTGCCCCCCTTCCTGGAGCCCATCCATTCAAGAATCTGCCCTCTAACAGTAGCCCATCCATTCTAGCATCTCCACCCTACCAGGAGCACATCCATTATAGCATCTGACCACTACCAGCAGCCCATCCATTCTAGCATCTGCCCTCTACCAGGAACCCATCCATTCTAGCGTCTGCCCCCTACCAATAGTCCATTCATTCTAGCATCTTCCCCCTACCAGTAGCCCATCCATTCTAGCATCTGCCCCCCTACAAGCGTCCCATACATTCTAGCATGTACTCACTACCAGGAGCGCATCCATTCCTGCTTCTGCCCCCTACCAGTAGCCAATCCATTCTAGCATCTGCCCACTGCCAGGAGCCCATGCACTCAAGCATTTGCCCGCTACCAGGAGACCATCTATTCCAGCATCTGCACCCTAGCAGGAGACCATCCATTATAGCATCTGCTCCGAATCAGTAGCCCATCCATTCTAGCATCTGCCCTCTACCAGGAAACCATCCATTCTAGCGTCTGCCCCCTACCAATAGTCCATTCATTCTAGCATCTTCCCCCTACCAGTAGCCCATCCATTCTAGCATCTGCCCCCTACAAGCGTCCCAAACATTCTAGCATGTACTCACTACCAGGAGCGCATCCATTCCTGCTTCTGCCCCCTACCAGTAGCCAATCCATTCTAGCATCTGCCCACTGCCAAGAGCCCATCCACTCAAGCATTTGCCCGCTACCAGGAGACCATCTATTCCAGCATCTGCACCCTAGCAGGAGACCATTCATTCTAGTATCTTCTCCGAACCAGTAGCCCATCCATTCTAGCATCTGACCCCTGCCAGTAGCCCATCCATTCTAGCATCTGACCCCTACCAATAGACCATTCATTCTGGCATCAGTCCTCTACCAGTAACCCATCCATCCTAACATATGCCCACTACTAGCAGCCCATCCATTCTAGCACCTTCACCCTACCAGGAGCACATACATTCTAGCATCTGACCACTACCAGCAGCCCATCCATTCTAGCATCTGCCCTCTACCAGGAAACCATCCATTCTAGCGTCTGCCCCCTACCAATAGTTCATTCATTCTAGCATCTTCCCCCTACCAGTAGCCCATCCATTCTAGCATCTGCCCCCCTACAAGTGTCCAATACATTCTAGCATGTACTCCCTACAAGAACCGCATCCATTCTAGCTTCTGCCCCCTAACAGAAGCCCATTCATTCTAGCATCTGCTCTCTGCCGGGAGCCCATCCAGTCTAGCATCTGCCCGCTACCAGGAGACCATCTATTCTAGCATCAGCTCCCTACCAGGAGACCATCCATTCTAGCATCTGCTCTCTACCAGTAGCCCATCCATTCTAATTTCTGCCCCTACCATGAGCCCATCCATTCTGGTATTTGCCCCCTACCAGGAGCCCATCCATTCCAGCAACTGCCTCCCTACCAGGAGCCCATCCATTCTAGCATCTGACCCTTACCAGCAGCCCATCCATTCTAGCATCTGCCCTCTACCAGGAAACCATCCATTCTAGCATCTGCCCCCTACCAATAGTCCACTTATTCTAGCATCTTCCCCCTACCAGTGACCCATCCATTCTAGCATCTGCCACCCTACCAGTAGCCCATATATTCTAGCATGTACTCCGTACCAGGAGCCCATCCATTTTAGCATCTGTCCTCTACCAGTAGCCCATCCATTCTAGCATCTGCCCGCTACCAAGATACCATCCATTCCAACATCTGGCCCCTACCAGCAGCCCATCCATTCTAGCATCTGCCCCCCTACAAGTGTCCAATACATTCTAGCATGTACTCCCTACAAGAACCGCATCCATTCTAGCTTCTGCCCCCTACCAGAAGCCCATTCATTCTAGCATCTGCCCTCTGCCAGGAGCCCATCCAGTCTAGCATCTGCCCGCTACCAGGAGACCATCTATTCCAGCATCTGCCCCCTACCAGGAGACCATCCATTCTAGCATCTGCTCTCTACCAGTAGCCCATCCATTCTAGCATCTCCACCCTACCAGGAGCACATACATTCTAGCATCTGACCACTACCAGCAGCCCATCCATTCTAGCATCTGCCCTCAACCAGGAAACCATCCATTCTAGCGTCTGCCCCCTACCAATAGTCCATTCATTCTAGCATCTTCCCCCTACCAGGAGACCATCTATTCCAGCATCTGCCCCCTACCAGGAGACGATCCATTCTAGCATATGCTCCCTACCAGTAGCCCATCCATTCTAGCATCTCCACCCTACCAGGAGCACATACATTCTAGCATCTGACCACTACCAGCAGCCCATCCATTCTAGCATCTGCCCTCTACCAGGAAACTATCCATTCTAGCGTCTGCCCCCTACCATTAGTCCATTCATTCTAGCATCTTGCCCCTACCAGTATCCCATCCATTCTAGCATCTGCCCCCCTACAAGCGTCCAAAACATTCTAGCATGTACTCACTACCAGGAGCGCATCCATTCCTGCTTCTGCCCCCTACCAGTAGCCAATCCATTCTAGCATCTGCCCACTGCCAGGAGCCCATCCACTCAAGCATTTGCCCGCTACCAGGATACCATCTATTCCAGCATCTGCACCCTAGCAGGACACCATCCATTCTAGCATCTGCTCCGAACCAGTAGCCCATCCATTCTAGCATCTGACCCCTGCCAGTAGCCCATCCATTCTAGCATCTGACCCCAACCAATAGACCACTCATTCTGGCATCTGCCCCCTACCAGTAACCCATCCATTCTAGCATATGCTTACTACTAGCAGCCCATCCATTCTAGCTTCTTCACCCTACCAGGAGCACATACATTCTAGCGTCTGACCACTACCAGCAGCCCATCCATTCTAGCATCTGCCCTCTACCAGGAAACCATCCATTCTAGCGTCTGCCCCCTACCAATAGTCCATTCATTTTAGCATCTACCCCTACCAGTAGCCCATCCATTCTAGCATCTGCCCCCCTACAAGTGTCCAATACATTCTAGCATGTACTCCCTACCAGAAGCACATCCATTCTAGTTTCTTCCCCCTACCAGAAGCCCATTCATTCTAGCATCTGCCCTCTGCCAGGAGCCCATCCATTCTAGCATTTGCTCGCTACCAGGAGACCATCTATTCCAGCATCTGCCCCCTACCAGGAGACCATCCATTCTAGCATCTGCTCTCTACCAGTAGCCCATCCATTCTAATTTCTGCCCCTACCATGAGCCCATCCATTTTGGTATTTGCCCCCTACCAGGAGCCCATACATTCCAGCAACTGCCTCCCTACCAGGAGCCCATCCATTCTAGCATCTGACCCTTACCAGCAGCCCATCCATTCTAGCATCTGCCCTCTACCAGGAAACCATCCATTCTAGCATCTGCCCCCTACCAATAGTCCACTTATTCTAGCATCTTCCCACTACCAGTGACCCATCCATTCTAGCATCTGCCCCCCTACCAGTAGCCCATATATTCTAGCATGTACTCCCTACCATGAGCCCATCCATTTTAGCATCTGTCCTCTACCAGTAGCCCATCCATTCTAGCATCTGCCCACTACCAAGAGACCATCCATTCCAACATCTGGCCCCTACCAGCAGCCCATCCATTCTAGCATCTGCCCCCCTACAAGTGTCCAATACATTCTAGCATGTACTCCCTACCAGAAGCGCATCCATTCTAGTTTCTGCCCCCTACCAGAAGCCCATTCATTCTAGCATCTGCCCTCTGCCAGGAGCCCATCCAGTCTAGCATCTACCCGCTACCAGGAGACCATCTATTCCAGCATCTGCCCCCTACCAGGAGACCATCCATTCTAGCATCTGCTCTCTACCAGTAGCCCATCCATTCTAGCATCTGCCCCCCTACAAGTGTCCAATACATTCTAGCATGTACTCCCTACCAGAAGCGCATCCATTCTAGTTTCTGCCCCCTACCAGAAGCCCATTCATTCTAGCATCTGCCCTCTGCCAGGAGCCCATCCAGTCTAGCATCTACCCGCTACCAGGAGACCATCTATTCCAGCATCTGCCCCCTACCAGGAGACCATCCATTCTAGCATCTGCTCTCTACCAGTAGCCCATCCATTCTAGCATCTGCCCCCCTACAATTGTCCCAAACATTCTAGCATGTACTCACTACCAGGAGCGCATCCATTCCTGCTTCTGCCCCCTACCAGTAGCCAATCCATTCTAGCATCTGCCCACTGCCAGAAGCCCATCCACTCAAGCATTTGCCCGCTACCAGGAGACCATCTATTCCAGCATCTGCACCCTAGCAGGAGATCATCCATTCTAGCATCTGCTCCGAACCAGTAGCCCATCCATTCTACCGTCTGACCCCTGCCAGTAGCCCATTCATTCTAGCATCTGACCCCTACCAATAGACCATTCATTCTGGCATCAGTCTCCTACCAGTAACCCATCCATTCTAACATATGCCCACTACTAGCAGCCCATCCATTCTAGCATCTTCACCCTACCAGGAGCACATACATTCTAGCATCTGACCACTACCAGCAGCCCATCCATTCTAGCATCTGCCCTCTACCAGGAAACCATCCATTCTAGCGTCTGCCCCCTACCAATAGTCCATTCATTCTAGCATTTGCCCCCTTACAAGTGTCCAATACATTCTAGCATGTACTCCCTACCAGAAGCGCATCCATTCTAGTTTCTGCCCCCTACCAGAAGCCCATTCATTCTAGCATCTGCCCTCTGCCAGGAGCCCATCCAGTCTAGCATCTGCCCGCTACCAGGAGACCATCTATTCCAGCATCTGCCCCCTACCAGGAGACCATCCATTCTACCATCTGCTCTCTACCAGTAGCCCATCCATTCTAATTTCTGCCCCTACCAGGAGCCTATCCATTCTGGTATTTGCCCCCTACCAGAAGCCCATCCATTCCAGCAACTGCCTCCCTACCAGGAGCCCATCCATTCTAGCATCTGACCCTTACCAGCAGCCCATCCATTCTAGCATCTGCCCTCTACCAGGAAACCATCCATTCTAGCATCTGCCCCCTACCAATAGTCCACTTATTCTAGCATCTTCCCCCTACCAGTGACCCATCCATTCTAGCATCTGCCCCCCTACCAGTAGCCCATATATTCTAGCATGTACTCCCTACCAGGAGCCCATCCATTTTAGCATCTGTCCTCTACCAGTAGCCCATTCATTCTAGCATCTGCCCGCTACCAAGAGACCATCCATTCTAACATCTGGCCCCTACCAGCAGCCCATCCATTCTAGCATCTGACCCCTACCAGGAGACCATCCATTCTGGCATCTGCCCCCTACCAGTAGCCCATCCATTCTAGCATATGCCCCCTACTAGCAGCCCATCCATTCTAGTATCTTCATCCTACCCTATCAGGAGCACATACATTCTAGCATCTGACCACTACCAGCAGCCCAGCCATTCTAGTATCTGCCCTCTAACAGGAAACCATCCATTCTAGCGTCTGCCCCCTACCAATAGTCCATTCATTCTAGCATCTTCCCCCTACCAGAGGCCCATCCATTCTAGCATCTGCCCCGCTACAAGTGTCCCATACATTCTAGCATGTACTCCCTACCTGGAGTACATCCATTCTAGCTTCTGCCCCCTACCAGTAGCCCATTCATTCTAGCATCTGCCCACTGCCAGGAGCCCATCCACTCTAGCATCTGCCCGCTACCAGGAGACCATCCATTCCAGCATCTGCCCCTACCAGGAGATCATCCATTCTAGCATCTGCTCTCTACCAGTGGCCCTTCCATTCTAGTTTCTGCCCCTACCAGGAGCCCATCCATTATAGTATTTGCCCCCTGCTAGGAGCCCATCCATTCCAGCAACTGCCTCCCTACCAGGAGCCCATCCATTCTAGCATCTGACCCTTAACAGTAGCCCATCCATTCTAGCATCTGCCCTCTACCAGGAAACCATCCATTCTAGCATCTGCCCCCCTACCAGTAGCCCATATATTCTAGCATGTACTCCCCACCAGGAGCCCATCCATTCTAGCATCTGTCCCCTACCAGTAGCCCATCCATTCTAGTGTCTGCTTCCTGCCAGGAGCCCATCCATTCTAGCATCTGCCCACTACCAGAAGCACTTCCATTTTAACATGTGCCCCTACTAGGAGCCCATCCATTCTAGAATCTGCCGCCCTACCAGGAGACCATCCATTATAACATCTGCCCCCTACCAGGAGCCTTTCCATTTTAGCATCTTCCTCCTACCAGCAACCAATCCATTCTAGCATCTGACCCCTACCAGTAGCCGATCCATTGTGGCATCTGCTCCTTACCAGTAGCCCATCCATTCTAGCATCGGACCCTTACCACCAGCCAATCCATTCTAGCATCTGCCTTCCACAGTAGCCCATTCATTCTATCATCTGACCCCAACCAGTAGCCCCTCCATTCTAGCATCTTACCCCCACCAGCAGCCCATCCATTCTAGCATCTGCCCAACAACCAGCAGCCTATCCATTCTAGCATCTGCCCCCTACCAGCAGCCCATTCATTCTAACATCTGCCACCTACCAGAAGCTCATCCATTCTAGCATCTGCACGCAATCAAGAAACCATCCATTCCAGCATCTGGCACCTACCAGGAGCCCATTCATTCTAGCATATGCCCCCTACCAGTAGCCCATCCTTTCTAGCCTCTGCCCCCTATCAGCAGCCCATCTATTCTAATATCTCACCCCTACCAGTAGCCCATCCATTCTGGCATCTGCCCTCTACCAGTAGCTCATACATTCTAGCATCTGCCCCCTACCATCAGACCATCCATTCTAGCATCTTCCTCCTACCAGCAGCCCATCCATCCTAGTATCTGCCCATCCAATCTATTATTTGCCCTTTACCAAGAGCCCATGCATTCCAGCATCTGCCTCCCTAACAGGAGCACATCCGTTCTAGCATTTGCCCCTTACTAGCAGACAGTCCATTCTAGCATCTGCACCCTACCAGGAGCACATCCATTCTTGCATCTGACCCCTAACAGCACCCTATCCATTCTAGCATTTGCCCTATACCAGGAAGCCATCCATTCTAGCATCTGCCCCCTACAAGTAGCCCACACTTTCTAACATGTACTTCCTACCAAGAGACAATCCATTCTAGCAACTGCACCCTACCAGTAGCCCATCCATTCTAGCATCTGCCTCCCTACAAGTAGCCCACATTTTCTAACATGTACTCCCTACCAAGAGACCATCCATTCTAGCATCTGCACACCACCAGTAGCCCATCCATTCTAGCATCTGCCACCTACCAGAGGCCCATCCATTCTAGCATTTGCCCCCGATCAGCAGCCCATCCATTCTAGCATCTGCCCCCTACCAGGAGCCCATCCATTCTAGCATCTGCCCGCTACCAAGAGACCATCTATTCCAGCATCTGGCCCCTACCAAGAGCCCTTACATTCAAGCATCTGCCCCTATCAGTAGCCCATCCATTATAGCATCTGCCTCCTACCAGCAGTACATCCATTCTAGCATCTGACCCCTGCCAGTAGCCCATCCATTCTAGCATCTGCCCCCTACCAGAAGACCATCCATTCTGGCATCTGCCCCCTAACAGTAGCCCATCCATTATAGCATCTCCACCCTACCAGGAGCACATCCATTCTATCATCGGACCACTACCCGCAGCCCATCCATTCTAGTATATGCCCTCTAACAGGAAGCCATCCATTCTACCGTCTGCCCCCTACCAATCGTCCATTCATTCTAGCATCTTCCCCCTACCAGTAGCCCATCCATTCTAGCATCTGCCCCCTGCCAGGAGCCCATCCATTCTAACATCCGCCCGCTACCAGGAGATCATCTGTTCCAGCATCTGCCCCCTCCCAGGGGACCATCCATTCTAACATCTGCTCTCTACAAGTAGCCCATCCATTCTAGTATCTGACCATACCAGGAGCCCATCCTTTTTAGTGTTTGCCCCCTACCAGGAGCCCATACATTCCAGCAACTGCCTCCCTACCATGAGCCTATCCATTCTAGCATCTGTCCCCTACTAGCAGCCCGTCCATTCTAGCACCTGCATCCTACCAGGAGCACATCCATTCTAGCATCTGGCCCATATATTCTAGCATGTACCCCCTACTAGGAGCCCATCCATTCTAGAGTCTGCCGCCATACAAGGAGACCATCCATTCTAACATTTGCCCACTACCAGGAGCCTTTCCATTTTTAGCTTCTGCCCTCTACCAGCAACCAATCCATTCTACCATCTGCCCCCTGCCAGTAGCCCATCCATTTTAGCATCTCCTCCCTACCATTAGCCCATTCATTCTAGCATCTGACCCTTACCAGCAACCAATCCATTCTAGCATCTGCCTTCTACAAGGAGAATTTCCATTCTAGCAACTGACCCCTACCAGTAGACACTCCAATCTAGCATCTTACCCCTATCAGTAGACCATCCATTCTAGCATCTGCACACTACCAGCAGCCCATCCATTCTAGCATCTGCCCCTTCCAGGAGCCAATCCATTCTATCATCTGCCAGCTTCTAAGAGGCCATCCATTCCAACATCTGGCCGCTAGCAGGAGCCCATCCATTCTAGCATCTGCCTGCTACCTGCTCCATTCTAGCATCAGCCCCATACCAGCAGCCCATCCATTCTAGCATCTGACCCCTACCAGTAGCCCATCCATTCTAGCATCTGCCCCCTACCAGGAGACCATACATTCTAGCATCTTCCCCCTACCAGTAGCCCATCCATTCTAGCATCCGCCCCCTTCCAGCAGCTCATCCATTCTAGCATCTACCCCCTACCAGGAGCCCATCCATTCCAGCATCTGCCTCCTTACCAGGAACTCATCCATTCTAGCATCTTCCACCTACCAGCAGTCCGTCCGTTCTAGCATCTGCCCCCTACCAATAATCCATCCATTCTAGCATCTTCCCCCTACCAGTAACCCATCCATTCTAGCATCTGTCCACGTACCAGTAGCCCATATATTCTAGCATGTACTCCCTACTAGCATTCTAGCCTCTTCCCCCTGCCAGTAGCCCATCCATTCTAGCATCTGCCGCCTACCAGGAGCCCCTCCATTTTAGCATCTGCCCCCTACCAGCAGCCAGTACATTCTTGCATCTGCCCCCTGCCAGTAGCCAATTCATTCTAGCATCTGCCCCCTACCAGTAGCCCATCCATTCTA